>MU690767.1:38748-72226 GCA_026770625.1 Nicotiana glauca
TTATTATTATTATTTTTCTTTTCCTGCTTTCTATGTTCCTTTTACCGTATGATTTCCGCGGTGAATCTAATACTCTCTTCTTTTGTCTTTTTTATTATATTGAGCCGAGGGTCTTTCGGAAACAGCCTCTCTACCCCTTTGGGGTAGGGGTAAGGTCTGCGTACACACTACCCTCCCCAGACCCCACTTGTGGGATTTTACTGGGTTGTTGTTGTTGTTGTATTTTTTTTCTATAAACTTCAATATTATCTAAGTGAAAATAAAATTAAAAAAATAAGCAACTAATAAAAATATATTGGGGCCCCAAAATTTAGGGGCGTAAAAGCAAAAACTTTACTAGCCTCCCTGAGAAGCCCTTGACTAGTGGACTATTAGATAGCACGTGCTAAATCGGTTACCTTCGATGGTCATTTGGTGGAGATCGGAGAATGCGTGGTCAAAAAGCATCCAGATGTTGTCTGTAGTAAGTTCAGTCAGGTATTCTAGATCCTTGTATCAAAGAATTGATTTAGGCTTCCACTCCCAATTTGGATTATTCCCTAACGCTCGAATTGCTTAGCTAATCATATTACATATCTCAACCTTATTAGCTGGTTCTATAAACTCACTGTTTACCCTTAAAATAGATAACAATTAAACTTATAGGTAATTTTAAGGACATGATTTCACTTGGCACAAACTGAGAAATAAGAGAATTAATGCTAGGAATTAACTGAAAAATGAAACAAACCAATGTATAAGTGGTAATAGCCTTCGAGCTAGATTTCCCTAAACCAACAGAGTATGCTTAAAAAGTATGAACTAAACAACAGAGCTTAAAAGAGAAAAATATATTATATTGCTTTGTTATGCGTGAATATCCTGTATACAAAATGATTAGAACCCTCTTTATATAGTAGAAGAATTCTACTTAAGGTATAATTCTAAATACGAAAGAAAATCCCATAATTGGCTAAACAACCGGTCTTGACTTGATACATGCCGAGATTCTCGCCATGATCTTTGGCCGATCACGGATATCTCGATTTTCTGTTACTCGACATGGTAGGCTCCCTTCGATCTCCATCTTATTTAATCTCGATCTTGATTGACCTCTAGGTCTCGAACTTAATCGGTCTCAGGGTCTCGATAGCTCAACCCTGCACCATATTCCGATATAAATCGAAGCCAAACCTTGAACTATCATGCTCCAGCCTCGGTCAGTCGAACAAAAAGGGGTAAGCCCGATTTTGACTGTATACAGATAGTCCTCTCGGTTTTTGGAGAGTAGTGACAAGAAACGATTTGAGCCTTCGATCTTCTCCTCGATTTATCATGACATTGCCGAAACATCACGTCGGTACAGATTCCCAGGAATTTAATGCAAGTCAGTCGACAGTCGGCCATTACTGGCTTTGGACCGTCATTGTGAAATCAATAAATAGCCACCCACTTCATTATTTCCAACTTTACTTTCAATCTCTTCATTCTAACAGTCACAGTTCTTATCCTTCCTCAAATCTCTGTGTTTTCAATTCTCTGGATTTCTTTAATTGTTTTATCGCTAAATACTAAGTATTTTTCTTCAACTTCTACTCTTTTTCATCTATTCCATGGCTAAAACTTCAAAAATCATTCCTCAAAAAGAAAAATCTTCCTCATCAAGGCTGCCGGTGACGGAGCTACGGCAGAACATCCCCTAGAGGAATTTGTTCCGACGAAGTGCCCTACTACTGCCAATTTTAAAGTAGAGAATACACCCTCGACACCGGGTCAATATGAACCAATGTCGACATATATATTTACAATCACCGACCGCATCCTTGACCAGGTTAAGAAGGATTGCAATTGAGTAGGTAAAAATGTAGTAGTTCCTACCCCCGATGAATCTATCACCACTCACGTGGAGGGGTATCTAAGTGTCTATACTTATCCCTTCACGATAAGTTCCTTGGACCCCATCATCGTGCCTTTTGCGAGAGGTACAACGTCATGCTCTGTCAAATCCATCCATCATTCTGGAGGATCGTGATCCTCCTTCACTTTTTTGTAAACAAGGACATTCTTTTACCCTCAATCATCTCATCCGTCTCTACAGCCCTCGGCTTTATCGTGGAGGCTTGATCAAGCTTTATTGCCGAGCCACCAAACCCCCATTCTCGAGCATAGATGAGGCTCGAACTGAGTTGGATGGGTTGGTTTTTCCAAATAAAGACCTCGGACCTGATCCCCGCCGAGGGCATGCCGTTCCCTAAAAGGTGGAACATGAACCATAATTATTGCTCTTTTTTGAATCTCTATCTTTGCCATTTTTGCTTCTCTTCTTCCTTCCATACCCAAGTTTTTATGTTGTAGTTGTGTCCGTCGTGCCAGAAGTGATTCCCAACCTAAAATAATGGGTCGAGGGCATAGTGTTGCAAAAGTCTTACTCCGAGCATGCTTGGATGGAGTTGTCAAAAGGTCAATGGGAGACCCACAGTCATGATAACCTTCTTGTCTCAAAATGGTTCCCACTCAAGTTTTGTATGTGAGCTCACTTGTCTTTTTCTTATTGTAGGCCTCAGAAAAGATGTAGTAATGAGGCCTCCTCTTGGTGATAAAGGAATCCCTCCCCACCACCCATCTCGAAGCCAGTGAAGGAGAAAAAGGGAGAAGGGGCTCCGAGCTCCCCGAACTCGGAACATCCAAAGAAAGACCAGATCGTAAGCACAAGATTATCCCTCTAACTTTGGATTCGGTCCAACGGTTAAGGGATGAGTGTGAGGAGGAGGATGAAGAAGACTCCGGGACTGTGCCTTGTGTGCGAACTGGCACCGAAATTCGAAGAGCTACAGGGCCTATGGGAGCTGAAGCTGCTTCGCCTCTCTTTGACGGAGTCCTAGAGCCAAAAAAAAAGCCAAAGAAACTCATCCCCATGCTAGTGTAGAGACCATGATCGAGGCTTCTCGAGGTGAAGACGGAGCCCCAAAATATATACTCGGGGAAATAGAGGTTAGAGATTCCCCCTCCTTGCATTCGTTCTCTGACTCGACGATCAAGGATGCTCAGGCAATAGAAATTTGTCGCAGTGAATGGATCCATGAAGCAGAAGATCCTTTTCGTGGCTATTTTGTTGGAGTGGAATATGCCACCAGTCTGGGTGACCTGGATGTGCCGAGGAAGTGATCGAGTGAGGCTTCTTCGAGCTTTAAACTGACCAGTTAGTTCCCGTCCCCCGGTGTTGATCTCGATCACAGAAGGTCATTCGTCATCTCAGTCCCGGAGGATGTACGGATTTTCTCTGCCCCCATAGGGGTGGCCATCTACCTCCAATGCTTGTTTACCTACGAGGACCAAGAAAAAATGGACGAGGTGGAAGTTGACTGTTTGTTAAACGAAGCCCAGCATGCACTGAACCGGGTAAGTTCGAGGGTCGTTCCATTATCTTTTCAAGATTTTGAGTTATTGATAGTTCTAATGTTTTATTCCTCACTTATAGGCTTTGGTGTTGCATCATGAGGACTTCCTTCACATTTGAGAGGAGCGCAAAGTCGAGGTTCAGGGCCTTATTGAGAAGTGTAATACCTTCAAGCTTCTCAATGAAAAGCTTGAGGCAGATTTGGTGACGGCTCGAGATGAGCATACTGAGATGGTTGAGAAATTATTTCGAGTGCTTCACAATAGTGAAGATGAGTTGGAAATAACAACTAATGATCTGGTTCTATAGGTTTGTCAGGGGCTCGAACAAATCAAGGACCTCCAAAGGCAAATAGATGAAGTACGGCCCAAGGCTGAAAAGTTCAGGGGTTGTATGGATATCTTAGCCTCGATGAAGGAGGCCGTCAAAGTAGAGATGGATTCGGCCGAATCTCAGCTTCGGGACGCAAGGGAGAATGCCTCAGTGCAAGCATAAAAGATTGAGGAGCTTCAATCCAGTTTAGCTAACTTGGCCAAAGAGCTCGAGGTTACCGATCTGAAGCGGCCATGACCAATAATAAGGCCCATGCAATTGCGTCCTAGTATAAGGTCGATATCGAAGCCACCTTTGAGTAGGCCAAGGGCATGGTTGATTATTCGAAATGGCAGGCTCGAAAGGAGGCTCGAGGGGAGGCTCGCGAGAGGGGTCCTTGCTCAAAGTTTCGATATATCTGATGAACTCGAGATCGCCAAGGCTAAAGAAGCAAAGGCTCGGAAGCTAGTATTTCCCAATAAGGATTCCGAGAATGTGAGAGGATCTGGTGGAGAAGATTCTGACGGCGAAAAAGCTTCCTACGATAAAGACCGTGCTGCTTAGGCCTAGTAATTTCCGCTTTTACTTTGAGGTAGATTGGCCTTTGTAAAGAATTTTTTGATAGGGCCATGTCGCCCTTGTAAATAATTTTTCATATATATAAAAACTATTTTTCCTCCTGCGCATATTTATTTGTATTTGTATTAATCCAGTACTTTGAGCTCAATATTCGAGTTAGAGTAGTTTCTCCAGTTTTGGAATATTGTGGCCCTTAGGCTCGAAAAATAGTCCCCGAGTGAGACTTTATTCGAACTCGAGTTGAAGTAGCCATTAGTCTTAGTAGTCGAGTGAGAGTAATATCTTGAACTCAAAGTGAGTGTAGCCCTTAGGCTTTTGTATTTGGCCAATCTGGCCTTTATAGAATAATCGTTTTAACATATATAAGGCTTTCTACCCTTTTCGACTTTAAGAGCTTTTTCCTTTGCTTTGTCATTCATGTTCGCAAAGGTTATAATGCCTTAGCATGAAATAATGAAGTCGTGTTCGAGGGTTCAAACAAAATCTTGCTTTTATTGCCTTTCTAGGTTAAGGCATTATTGGGGTTCAATATTTATCAACGTTTTTTTTCGGGAAATATCTTAAGTATTAAGGTTCTGCCGAGGTCAACCTTTTAGAACCGGTTGTGAAAGATTTTTTTCTTATTCAAAGGCCTATTTTTGTTATGGATTTTGGACGTCTCCGAACTGTGCTAAGTTGGTCGTCGCCTTTTAGTTCGGGTGAAGCCCATTGAGCTCGTTTTCCCGAGTTATCTAGGCTTGCCTAAGATAACAGTCCCCCAGTGAGTATGGTCGTGGCCTTTAAATTTTAAGGGTTGCCTAAGAGGTCTTATGCCCTTGATGTTCAATGGTTCAATTTATTCGAGTTTATTCTAGGGATGGCAGTCCCCCGAGTGTTGGAGTGATTATCCATACTTCGGTTGCAATCGGCCCTTGAGCCCATTTTCTTAAGAGATCAAAAGTATTGGATTGTAAAGTGGAAATTTTTTCACAACATAAGATAGTTTCAAAGAAAGTACTTCTCTTTATTCTTGTCAAAAATAACCATACATGAGTATATTTTCTATGTCAGGGCTTGAGCAATCTATGTGGGCACGGTTCATTTTGGCTGTTTGGCCCTTACAATAAATCCTGCCTATTGAGACCCTTTTATTTCGAAATAATTTCCTTTCTAAAATGATACAATATCCGAGGGCAATGCCCCTAGTATTCGAGGTTGATTATAGAAAAATCTCGGATACTGTTAATGCTTTATTTGACACCGATTCATGATTGGTCTTTGATTCTAAGTTAGCGTGATCCAGTGTTGCCTCGTTAAATGCCTTGCCGAAAAACCCAATTGGGAAAAAAATGGTTCAAGGGAAAAAGAGTGCAACGTGTGCTTTCAGATCTAAAAACTTTGTGTCGAGGAGTCCATGGATGTTTCTGATCGAACACCTACAAGAGTTAGTTTAAAATATAAATGAAAATGGAAGGGGTCGTAAGTATCGTTTTAAATGCGATACGTTCCAATTGCTTGGTAATTGTTCGTTGTTCATCGTGTCAAGCTTGTAGGATCCTTTTTCCTATGATTTCGAGAACCTGGTATTGTCCTTCCCAGTTCGGGCCTAGTTTCTCTTCATTCGGATTTTGGGTGTTGATGGTGACTCTTCTAAGTATCAAGTCCTCGATGTTAAAATGTCGAAGATTGGCTTTTCGATTGTAGTAACTTTCGACCCGCTATTTTTGGGCGGCTAATCGGACGAGGGTTGCATCGCTTTTTTCGTACAACAGTTCTAGGCTTGTATTCATGGTCTCACTATTTGACTCCTCTGTTGCATATCGAAATCTGATACAAAGTTCTCTGACTTCGACCGGGATCAAGGCTTTGGTGCCATAAACTAATGAGAACAGTGTCACTCCGGTACTTGATTTTGATGTTGTATGGTATGCCCACAGAACTTCGAGCAGTATCTCTCTCCACTTCCCTTTGGCATCGGTCAATCTTTTCTTAAGGTTCTGAATGATAGTTTTGTTGGTCGATTCGGCTTGTCCATTCCCACTAGGGTGATAAGGTGTCGATAGGATCCTTTTGATCTTAAGGCCTTCGAGAAATTTGGTCACCTTACTGCTGACAAACTGTTTTCCATTATCACATGCAATTTCGGATGGTATCCCGAATCGACATACAATATGTCCCCAAATGAAGTCGATGACTTCTTTCTCACTGACTTTTTGGTAGGCCTGCGCTTCAACCCATTTAGAGAAATAGTCAGTCATAATCAAAACAAATTGAGCTTTACCTGGTGATCATGAAAGAGGACTGACGATGTCCATTCCCCATTTCATGAACGGCTATTGGGATAAGACCGAATGGAGATGCTCTCCGGGTTGATGAATCATACGAACATGTCTTTGACATTTATCACATTTTTGAACAAACTCCTTTGCATCTTTCTCCATATCAATCCAGTAATATTCGGGTCTGATTACCTTTCGAACCAACAATTCGGCGCATGAATGGTTTCCACAAGTGCCTTTGTGAACTTTCTGCAGGATGTAGTCAGTATCTCCCGGTCCCAAACATATTGCCAACTGTCCATCGAACATCCTTCTAAACAGCGTTCTGTCTTCGGACAAAGTAAACCATGCTGCCTTTGTGCGCAGAGCTCTCGACTTCTTTGGGTCTGATGAAAGCTTCCCGTTCTTTAAGTACTCTACATACTTGTTTCTCCAATCCCAGGTTAAACTCATAGAGTTTATTTCGGCGTGGCCTTCTTCTATCACTAATCTCATGAGTTGTACGATAGTCCCCGAGTTGAATTCATTATCTTCGACCAACGAACCTAGATTGGCAAGAGCGTCGACTTCGCTATTCTGTTATCGAGGTACATGTTGCAAGGTCCATTCCTTAAATTGATGTAGAGTCATCTGTAGTTTATCCAAGTACGTCTGCATTCAGTCCTCTAGGACTTTAAAAGTCGTGTTAACTTGGTTTACCACGAGGAGGGAATCACACTTGGCCTCCATGACCTCCACTCTCAAACTTTTAGCTAGTTCGAGACCTGCAATCATGGCCTCATAAATCAGCCTCATTATTAGTCAATTTTGTAGTTCTAATAGACTGTCTAACAATATTACCCGTAGATGACTTTAGTACGATGCCTAGTCCAGACCCCTTCACATTCCAAGCATCATCCATAAAGATGGTCCAGATCCCCGAAGATGTACCCGATTTCATCAGTACTTTTTTTAAACCTCAGGTACGAGGGTTGGCGCAAAGTCAGCCACAAAGTCTGCCAAGATTTGAGATTTGATGGTGGTTCGGGGTCGATACTCAATATCATACCCACTAATTTTGACGGCCCATTCCAATCGACCCGAAAGCTCGGGATTGTGCAAAATGTTTCGAAGAGGATAAGTTGTCACGACATATATTGGATGATATTGGAAATATGATTTTAGTTTCCTAGAGGCGCTTATTAAAGCAAGCGCTAATTTTTCTAAGTTCGGATATCTAGTTTCGGCCTCACCTAAGGTCCGACTAACATAATAGACAGGGAATTGCGTACCTTGTTCTTCTCGGAACAAGACTCCACTTACTGCTATCTCTGATTCTTCCAAGTACAAGTAAAGTTGTTCATCCACTTTTGGGGTATGGCGCAGATGCGGACTCAATAAGTACCGCTTTAGTTCCTTCAAGGCCTGCTGGCATTTCGGGGTCCATGCAAAGTTGCTCTTCTTCTTCAGTAGTGAGAAGAATCGGTAACTCCTACTTGAGGATGTCGAAATGAATCGACCTAGGGCAGCTATGCGCTAGGGGGTGGGCATCGGTCAATTTGGTTTGGTTATGAATATTATTGGTTTAGCATATCGATTATCGGTTTACAAATTTGATAAATTGATAACCGAACCGATAAGATATCGGTTATCGGTTATCGGTTAATCGATTATCGATCGTTATCGGTTCGGTTATCGATTTACCCGATAAGATAACTCAATATAGAGCTAATCGAAAAATAGAAGACAGCTCATTAGAGTTACGCAAAAAAGAGAAGAATTCACATATAGTATACTAAAGACTTACGCTAGGAGTAACTAGTAAGGTCTATGAAGAATAAAGATGAAGCAATTGAAGAGTGCGGTTGAGAAAGAATAGGAGAGAATGAACTGAAGCCCTAGAATTTGTATATACTTAAGGGTAAAGTCATAATTTTATTAATTCTTATAGGGTTATTGGTTAACCCATTAAAAAAATTTGCAAATCAAGGCCCGAACCAATAACCCAATAGTGAAAAATTCTAAACTATTACCGAACCGTTAATCCAATAATCCGATACCGATAACCAAATAAACAATTAACGCTTCGGGTTATTGGTTTTACTCGATACATGCCCACCCCTACTATATGACCCATTAGCCTCTGCACGACCTTTACATTATCTGCGACCGAGATTTCCTTGATATCTTTGATCTTATCGGGGTTGATCTCGATCGCCCGATTGGACACCATGAAGCCGATAAACTTGCCCGAGCTAACCCCAAACGCACACTTTTACTGGGTTGAGTTTCATATTGTGCTTCCTCAGTATATCAAAAGTTTCATGCAAATGCTTCAAACGGCCCCCTGCTCGTAGGGACTTAACTAGCATATCATCAATATAAACTTCCATTGATTTCTCTATTTGTTGTTCGAACATTCGATTTACTAGGCGTTGATAGGTTGCCTCAGCATTTTTTAGTTCGAATGGCATTACATTATAACAAGTAGGTGCTATATTTAGTGATAAATGAGGTTTTTTCCTGGTCTTCTAGGTTCATCTTTATTTGGTTGTACCCGGAGTAAGCGTCCAAAAAACTGAGTCTCGTGGCCGGCCGTGGATTTTTAAGTGGTGAAACTGATTTTTTCCCTGTTTCATTATTGAATGTATTAATTGAGTTTAACTTCTACATGCTTGAGAGCAAAAATAAGGTACATTGTTTATAGTGGTGGAGCCAATATTTTTATTAAGGGGAGCCAAAATATAAAGAAACAAACTCACCAAGAAGTCAAGGGGTGTTATTATATAGTATATATATATTTTTTAAAGAAAATTACCGAGTTAAACAATACAATTTTCCGACAAAAAGGGGTCCGCCGATTGCTTAGGCAACAACAGGTCATTTTGAGGAGATGGGTTGTGTTCCTTATGTGCTTTACGATGTTTCGGAACTGCAAGTTGTGTCTCCGCAGCTGCAGAATGTGAACATTTAAGAATGAAATTGAAGCAAAACACAATTGTTTGTTTCAAGAAAGTAGCAAGAGGGATTATTGAATGTAAAAACATTACTAATGAAGAGGAAAGGAACAAGATCATTGCCTGAAGTCATGTATCGCTTATGTTGCTTTGGAGTCAAAATTACAAAGGATTGTTGCAAGAGGCCACTCCGATTAACAAATTCTTGGCATGTTTGCAATTTCTATATAGGAGTAACACCAAAAAATATATGGTAAGACGTGATGCTCATAATTCTGACTCTACAAATATTCATATAATTAATTAAAGCCATAGGGTATGAGGTGAAAAATAAATCAATCTTGTATATTGCCTAAAATAGTAAAAAGATGGACCACTGGCCTAACTCCAAAAGTAAGTACACGAGGTAAGGATTACGTAAAAATAGCACGGTATAACCAGTTTTCAGACTGGTCATTCAAAAATAGCCAGCGTTTATGAAGTCAATGAAAAATAGCCATTATTTTGCTGCAACAGAGACCGGTCCAGCATAATATACTAGAGTTCGGTGCACCTGTGTATGAACTTCAGCATATTATGCTGGATCGGTATACTTTGCCTACTCCAGTATAATATATTGGAGACTGGAGCACCGGTGCTCCAAACTCTAATATATTATACTGGACAATTATACTTGCTGGAACTCCAGTATATTATGCTGGAGTTCTAGTGTACTTATGCTGGAACTCCATCATATTAAGTTCCAGCATACTTATCTTGGAATTCCAGTATAATATGCTGGAGTTCAAGCATGCTTATGCTGGAACTCCAGCATACTATACTTGCGTATTTTTCGAGTTTTGAACAGTATTTTCGCTCAGATTTATCTTTACATGAAAAGTGGCTAAATTTTGATCACTTTTGAAACTGGGCTATTTTTTAACAACCGTAAATTTGGCTATTTTTTAATTTCTCTCAAGGATTACTCAAAGCTACATAGGAGCGGAGTCAGATTTCAAGCTTATGGGTTCAAGATTCTAATCTGTTGGCCTAAGAACAAGTGAAGTTTTGAAGAATGACAAATGAACTCAGTCATGGACCAGGTCCATCATGTGAAGCACAGTGTTTGTCAACCTATACACGTGAGATGCACATGAAGCAGATAAGTCCCATTGATCAAGCAACAATATCTCCTGAACTGATTGAAAAGGTTGCATATGCGATAAAGAGAGAAAGTCTCCTTATGAGAAGAGAACACAAACTGGATAAAGGATAGGATTGGAGGTTGTGTTGTTCAAGGACTCAACTTCGATGGAAGATCAGCAATTGAGTCTCAATCAAACTCCAATTACTAACTCATTAAATAACAGTGATTGTTCTCTTTTATAGTGATTGCACAAACACAGAAGTTAAACTATACTGAGAGCAAAAGAGCGAGGCAATTTTGCAAGCAATTTATGTGAGATTTGAGTGTGCATTCCTGAAGCTACTTGGACATGATAGAAGAACCAATTCCATTGTGTCTTTCTTTTATTATATTTCAATTGTAGTAGGTGATTTAAACTTGTACCTTTCAGCTTTCATAGAAGCAATTGTATTAGGTACTTTGAGTATTCAAGTTAGAGTTAACTTGAAGTTATCACAACAGTTGAGGTTGTATGCCACAACGGGATTAGAGTTTAATCCTTAAGTTTTACAAGAGTTTTTTAAAAAGTTGTTTTGGCTCAATCATTTTAGTGAAAGTTTGGGAAAATCCTATTGAGTATTAGGTCGTGGTTTTTTACCTTTTGAGCCAAGTATTTTCCACGTAAAAAACTCTATGTTCCTTACTTTATGTACTTATTATTCCGCAAACAGTAGAGTTAGTACACCTAGAAGAACCAGGTTCTTCTTGAGCGAAAAATTGGGTACCATACAAATCAACCCCCCTCTTGTGTGGTATTGACGTATAAAACATCAATTGGTATCAGAGCGGGTTATCCTTGAAGAGGCTAACACCTTAGGAAAAGATCAACATGAGTGCACCACCTGGGAACTGGGAAGGGCAATCCACTGCTAGGTCTCCGCTCTTCAATGGACAGTACTATTCTTGATGGAAGAACAGGTTGAGGGATCACATCATAGGAGACGACTATGAACTCTGGGACATAGTCACTGATGGTCCTCTAGAAACTACAAAGAAGAATGAGGAAGGAGTGGATGTGCCAAAGACAAGGGCTGACTGCACTGCTGAAGACTCGAAGAAGTGGGAGAAAAATGCGAAGGCCAAGAAATGGATTGTGTGTGGACTAGTTCCAGATGAGTACAGCAGAATCCAAAGCTGCACCACTGCTAATAAAATCTAGGACACTTTGCAAGTGGCTTATGAAGGAACACCTCAAGTGAAGATGTCCAGAGGAACACTGCTGTATTCTCAATATGAGAATTTTACTATGAAAGAAGGAGAAACTATCCAAGAGATGTATACTAGGTTCACTATACTGACAAATGAACTTAAGTCTCTTGGAAGGATTATTCTTGAAGAAGACAAGGTTGAGAAAATCTTGACAAATGTTCTGCCAATCTCATGGGAAAGCAAAATTACTACTATTCAGAAATCTAAGAATATTGCTACCCTCAAGCTGGATGAACTAATTGGAAATCTTACTGCCTATGAACTGAGAAGGCAAACCATGAAGATGGATACACCCAAGAAAGAAAGAAGTCTGGCTCTCAAAATTGCTGAAGGTTCAGATCTGGAGGATGATGAAATGGCTATGATTACAAGGGATTTCAAAAAGTACCTGATGAGAGGAAATTGTTCTTCAAGAGGTACAACCTTCAACAAATCAAGGGCTCCTGAGAAACAGGCCAATGAGGGTTGCAACAAGTGTGGCAAGACTGATCACATGATCAAGAACTGCCCTCAATGGGAAATTGAGTGGAGGAAAGAAAGGGCTAAACGAAGGAACATGAAGAAGGAACATGTTCAACCAAAAGGGAACAAAGGATCAACAAAGGCTATGGTTGCTGCCTGGGGAGAAACATCAGATGAGGACTCAGAAGATGAAGCCGGAGATGAACAGGCCCTTATGGCCATCGGATAATCAGATGATGAACAAGAGGTCCAAGTGAAAGGAAGTAGCCAAATATGGTATATGGATAGCGGTTGCTCAAAACATATAACTGGGAGCAAGGACTAGTTCCTTTCACTTGAGGACTTAAAAAGAGGTAATGTCTTATTTGGTAATGGAAAGAAAGGTAAGATCATTGGGGTTGGAAAGGTAGGTAAGACAGACTCTCACTCCATTAAGAATGTCTACTTGATAGATGGCGTGAAATATAGCCTGATCAGTGTGTCACAACTGTGTGACAGAGGTAACCTTGTAGCATTCACCTATACTAAATGCTTTGTGATTAATCTTACCACTAACAAGATTGTTTTGCAAGGAAAGAGAGTTAACAATATTTACATTATAGATTTATCCACTCTCTCAGAAAATGAACTCACTTGCCTAAGTATGTTGGTTAATGATCCCCTCATGTGGCACAAAAGACTTGGTCATGCCAGTCTGAATCAGCTAAACAAGTTAGTCTCTAAGGACTTGGTGATAGGGTTACCCAACATCAAGTTCAAGGAAGACAAAGTTTGTGAGGCATGTGCAAGAGGGAAGCAGGTACGATCATCCTTCAAAAGCAAGAAAATGGTAAGCACAACCAAGTCATTGGAACTGGTCCATACGGATCTCTGTGGTCCAATGAGAACCATGAGCATAGATGGAAAGAAATATGTAATGATGCTTGTTGATGATTATTCTAGATTCACCTGGGTTCTATTTCTAACTTCTAAAGATGAAGCATTTGACATGTTTACTGCATTTGTTAGAAAAATTCAGAAACAATTAGGAAATCAACTTGCATCCATTAGGTCTGATCATGGAACTGAATTTGAAAACTCGAAGTTTGCTGATTTCGGTGATGAAAATAATATAGATCATAATTTCTCTGCCCCTAGGACTCCTCAACAAAATAGAGTAGTTGAAATAAAGAATAGGAATCTTGAGAACATGGCTAGGACCATGCTGTTTTCTAGTAAACTGCCTCATAGCTTTTGGGCAGAGGCTGTAAACACTGCATGTTACATAATCAATAGATGCATGATCTCTTTTAGAGAATACTCCCTACGAGTTACTTAAAGGGAGAAAACTAAACATATCTCATCTTAGGGCATTTGGTTGTAAGTGCTATGTGCACAATAATGGAAAAGACTCCCTAGGTAATTTTGATCCCAGAAGTGATGAAGGAGTATTCTTAGGATATTCTTCATATAGCAAAGCATATAAAGTGTTTAATAAAAGAATTTTGTGTGTAGAAGAAAGTGTACATGTAGTATTTGATGAAACTAACATTCTTTCTGAGAGACAAGAACATGAAGATGAAGCCATTGGATTGGTAAAGGACTTGACTGAAGCTTCAGCTCAGGCACCAGAAGGAACAGGTGATGGAACAGGTTCTTCTATCCAGGGCAACCTGACAGGGGGATTAATCAAAGAGGAATTGAAATCAATCCCTTAAATGAACCTGTTCATAACCCTGTTCTTCAGCAGCAGAACATGGGAGAAACGTCTAGCAGAAACCAATTGGTTGTGAAACCTCACAAGTATCGAAGTTCTCATCCAATTGAGAATATTATCATTGATCCAACATCTGGAGTTAAAACTAGACAATTAAAGAATCTGTGTGCTTTTGATGCCTTTTTATCTCTTATTGAACCTAAAAATGTTGTTGAGGCTTTGCAGGATGCAGATTGGGTGATTGATATGCAAGATGAACTCAATCAGTTTGAGAGAAGTCAAGTTTGGCATCTGGTTCCAAGACCAAAGGACAGATCAGTCATTAATACAAAGTGGGTCTTCAGAAACAAACTTGATGAAGATGGAACAGTTACAAGAAACAAGCAAGACTGGTGGTCCAAGGTTACATCCAAGAGGAGGGCATACACTATGATAAGACTTTTGCCCCAGTTCCAAGACTAGAGGCAATCAGACTCCTTATAGCCTTTGCAGCACACATGGAATTCACTCTTCATCAAATGGATGTCAAAAGTGCCTTCCTGAATGGCTACGTGAAAGAAGAAGTGTTTGTAAAATAACCTCCAGGATTTGAGAGAAAGGAATGCCCTAAGCATGTGTAGAAGTTAGACAAGGCTCTTTATGGACTTAAGCAGGCCCCAATAGCATGGTATGAAAGATTGTCCAAATTCTTGCTGGAGCATGGTTACAAAAGAGGTAAAATTGATAGTACCTTATTCTTAAGGGAAAAAGGTAAGAATCTCCTTGTTGTACAAATATATGTCGATGACATAATATTTGGGGCCACTACTGATAAACTAAGTAAGGACTTTACAAAATTAATGGGGAGCGAGTTTGAAATGAGCATAATGGTGAGCTTAACTTCTTCTTAGGCTTACAAATCAAATAGAGCCCAAATGGAATCATGATCTATTAACAAAAGTATGCAAAGGAACTAATCAAAAAGTTTAAAATGGAAGAATCAAAATAAATAGGCACACCTATTGCAACTGCTACTAAATTAGACATTGATGAATCTGGTTCATCAATTGATCAAAAGTTGTATAAGGGTATGATTAGTTCACTTCTATATATTATTGCTAGCAGACCTGACATTATTTTCAGTATAGGGCTTTGTGCTCGCTTCCAGGCAAATCCTAAAGAGTATCACTTAACTGTTGTCAAAAGGATACTAAGATACTTGAAAGGCACCACTGATCTGTGTCTTGGTATCCCAAAGGTAGCAATTTTAATCTAGTAGGATATGCTGATGTTGATTATGCAGGTTTTCTAGTGGATAAGAAAAGCACCTTAGGTATGACACAATTCCTTGGTTCATATCTTGTGTCATGGGCTACCAAAAAGCAAAACTCAGTGGCTCTATCTACTGTTGAAGCTTAGTATGTTGCTGCTGCCTCTTGTTGTGCGCAATTGCTATGGATCAAACAACAGTTGGTAGATTTTGGTATTTAGGTTGGCTATATTCCAATATTCCGTGATAACACTAGTGCTATAAGTATGACAAAGAACCTTGTTCATCATAAGAGGACTAAGCACATAGATGTTAGACAACACTTCTTAAGAGATAACTATGAGAAAGGACTGATCTCCATAGAATTCTGTGCTACTGATAAGCAAATTGCTGACATTTTCACTAAAGCACTGAGTAGAGAAAACTTTGCGAGGAACAAGTTGGAATTAGGGATGATTAAGATCACCTAATAGGTCCAGTTCAGAATGCACACTGAAAAAAATGAAAAAAATTATAAAAAAAAATTTGGTTAGGAGTTCTAACTTTGTAAATATCTAGATTAATTCTTACTCAGTTTCATACTTTAATTAGTATACTCCTGCGACATATGTATATATGATTCACTAATCTCTTATAAAGTTTTTTCTATTATGACATTTGAGGCATGTCCGAGAGGGTTCTACATGAAGAACCTGGTTCATCAGTATGAGTTCATATGAAAGCTCAGGTATGTTTTCAACACTTTGCATAATTAGAAAGATTAACAATTCAATCATGAGCAGAAGTTCTATATTTGCCAAATTCCTAGAAAATTCTATCTGTTGAGGCATTGAACCAGCTTCATCTATTTAGAACTCTAAAACCGTGATTTTTGCCTAATATCTAGGGAAGCCAAATAATCATTAAAGGTTTGGAATTCCAAGTTGATTAGACATCTAATTGACCCCTGAAAAAGCTGTGGTTACTGCATTAATGTCTAATTTCCTTTAAATACACACCACATATCTAATCTTCTTCATTATGACTGTTTGCATGAAGCGACGCTTCGTTTACCAACCGTCATTTCAACTTCGAAACCGTAGCAACGGTACAAGGGTATCAGGGAGACCCCTCCGGGCCATTCCAAAGCTCAGGGCATGGCTAAGGAATAATATGCAGATCGAACTCCCAATACAACTACGTCGTAAAAATGATCCGCCCGTCGAGGTCGGTAGGATGCGACCCCGACGGACGGAGGGACTAACTATATTGGTCAAAACCTAACCATTCGACCATGGCGGTAATGACCCCGTCCTAATTATCCTGCAGTGACAGCTAATGAACTCGACCCCGTACGATCCGTACCAGTTGCGAAGCAAGCATCGAGGTTGAGGCCCCTCCATGAGGGAAAATCACTCCCTCGACCTGGCCGAGATGGGGTGTAATGAGTACGAGACACCTTCGACTATAAATAGAGGGTAGAAGAACCAAATCAGGGGGGGGGGTCTTCTCCATCATTTTCTCTCATACAAAAACAAAAAACATCCTTCACCTTCGAGAACTCTCTAAGAGGACAACTTAATTGTAATTTCCTGAACCTCTCCAAGGGGAGGCAGGGCAGATTTCGATGATCAATAAAATCTCTCAAATGTTATCCCTATTAGATCTTCCGTTTTATTATTCTGTCTTTCGATCCAGTATTAATTATGATTGACTATGATTTACCCCTTCATATATATTGATTGATTTGCTTAAAAAGTGTTCAACAACTTTTGAGTCAAACACAATTTTGCAAGTAATTTATGTGAGATTTGAGTGTGCATTCCTGAAGCTACTTGGACAAGATATAAGAGCCAATTCCATTGTGTCTTTCTTTTATTCTAGTTCAATTGTAGTAGGTGATTTAAAATTGTACCTTTCCGATTTCATAGAAGCAATTGTATTAGGTACTTTGAGTATTCAAGTTAGAGTTAACTTGAAGTTGTCGCAACAGTTGAGGCTGTGTGCCACAACGGGATTAGAGTTTAATCCTTAGGTTTACAAGAGTTTTGTAAATGTTATTTTGGCTCAGTAATTTTAGTGGAAGTTTGGAAAAATCCTACTAAGTAGTAGGTCGTATTTTTTTTTACCTTTTGAGCCAGATGTTTTTCACGTAAAAACCTTTGTGTTCCTTACTTTATGTACTTATTATTCCGCAAATAGTAGAGTTAGTACACCTAGAAGAACCAGGTTCTTCTGATGCGAAAAATTGAGTACCACATAAATCACCCCTCCCTCTTGTGTGGTGTTGACATATAAAACATCATCATCCTTTTAAGTTACTAGGTTCTAAATAAATAATTTATATCTATAAAAATAAATTAAAAAAAAAGGTTTTGAACCAAAGTTAGTGGGTTCGGATGAATCTGTCCCCGAACTCTAGTTGCGCCCTTGATCAGAGCTGAACATTCGGACATGTACAATATAATACGGGACCCAAAATTGGGTAAACTGACAGTAGAGATGAGTTTACCTAATACCAGGTCAAGAAAATGGACCTTGTGCTGAAGTAAACTTCAATAATTAGCTTATGAGGTGATGATGCTCAAATCCGTGTAAGGAGACAATAACTCATTTCCTCACCCAATCCGAAATACTCTTAACATTAATGAACTAGCTTGAGACATATTTCACATCACATATGGGTATGGGAAGATTGGTAAATGTTAATTACCTGTTCCACGCATGAGAAAAGAAGCTTGGTTGTAGAAAATTCATCAATTTTTTTCATCCAAGAAGCTATTTAATTTACATGCCACAGACCCCAAATGATCCACACTACTAACTAGAGTATTACTCACATAATGTTTTTTGCTCGTTTTTCCCATAGGAAGACTCAAAGTATTCTACAACTGAGTATAATGCTTCCTTAAATTCTTCAAGTCTTAATCGCCAAAAATTAAAGAGTTTAAGTTCTATATATTGACGTTGTACGAGATCACCTAAAATTGACCTACGATAATAGGTAATTCTTCATATCATGACTAATATAAGTAACCTAGATAATAGAATGAGAACCAGCCTAGTAAAATTGCACAAATAATATAAAATTTATATATTGTCAGCATATATAGGAGAAAGCCAAAATTCATATCTTATCACATGAAAGCATAGAAATTGTAATGGAGAAATTTAAGCCTATACCTTTTATTAGTAAAAAGTTAACAATAAAAAAAAAAGAAGTAAGGGGTCGTTTGGTTTGAAAACTAGTTATGTTGAGATTAGTTATTCGAGGATTATTTATGCTCGAATTATCCTGCTATTATTTTTTATTGACTGTTTGGTATGTTTTATTAATCTCGAGATTATCAATTTTACTGCTTTATCGTGAGACTACTATTCCACCCTCGGACATGTCAATTGTACGGCTTTATCCTGAAATTATCCCACCCTCGGACAAGTATAAGTTACCTATATTATTTTTAATCCTGAGATAACTTATCCCAGATTAATAACTAATTAAGAAATAAGGCGATATTAAATTTTTATCCCAGAATTTTTATTTTTTATCCATCCTACCAAACGATCCCTAAAAGTTACCCACTCCATGGGTCAATTTTACAAATGGTCATATAACTATGACTTTTTTTTTTACTAAAGTTATATAACTTTATTTTCTCACACAAAAGTCATATAACTATGAATTTTTTTCACTAAAGTCATATAAGTTTGTTTCTCACATAAAAATCAAATAACTATAATTTTTTTCCCCTAAAGTCATATAACTTTGTCTTTTCACACAAAAAATCATATAACTATAATTTTTTAAACAACAATCATATAATTATGTTTCTCACACAAAAATCATACAACTTTTACTAACTCACACAAAAATCATAGTGAACGAAAAATATAATTTTTTACTAGTATTTTCTTATTTTATAGATTTTTTTTTCTTATTTTCAGCCTAGTAAATAATAATCCAATTAAAATAGGACTGACTCATCCCGACCTGACTCACCCGACCCAATACTCATATATATAAATTAAAAGTTGGGTCACTCCTATTTACTAAAAGTGAATTCTTCCCCCATAAAAACTTTAATTCGAAATACATGAGACTCTGACAAAAAAAAAAAAAAATAAAAGGTATAATTAGATAGCACTTGAAATAAAAATGATATAAATTTGAATAAAAATCTCGAAAAAAAATAATATAGAAGTATCATGTTTCGAAGGATTTACTATTTGCTTTTAATATATATATATATATATATATATATATATATATATATGAAATTATTGGGTAGGGTGAGCCAGGTCGGATTGAGTCATTCCTATTTTAATTGGATTATTATTTATTAGGCCGAAAATAAGAAAATAAAATCAATAAGAAATATTAGTGAAAAATTATATTTTTCGATCACTATAATTTTTGTGTGAGTTAGTAAAAGTTTTATGATTTTTGTGTGAGAAAATATAATTATATGATTTTCGTAAAAAAAAATATAGTTATATGATTTTTATGTGAATAGACAAAGTTAAATGACTTTAGTGAAACAAATTCATAGTTATATGATTTTTGTGTAAAAAATAAAGTTATATGACTTTAGTAATAGAAAGTCATAGTTATATGACTTTTGTGTGAGAAAATAAAGTTATATAACTTTAGAGAAAAATAAGCCATAGTTATATGACCATTTGTGAAATTTTAAGTATTTAAATTTGTGAAATTTAAGTGTTATATGACCACTCCATGTAACATATAGGGTTTAAAGTGTTTAATAGCCTGTTTGACCAAGCTTCTTTTTGGCTAAAAGTTTTTTTTTTTTTTTTTTTTTTTNATGTTTCTCACACAAAAATCATACAACTTTTACTAACTCACACAAAAATCATAGTGAACGAAAAATATAATTTTTTACTAGTATTTTCTTATTTTATAGATTTTTTTTTCTTATTTTCAGCCTAGTAAATAATAATCCAATTAAAATAGGACTGACTCATCCCGACCTGACTCACCCGACCCAATACTCATATATATAAATTAAAAGTTGGGTCACTCCTATTTACTAAAAGTGAATTCTTCCCCCATAAAAACTTTAATTCGAAATACATGAGACTCTGACAAAAAAAAAAAAAAATAAAAGGTATAATTAGATAGCACTTGAAATAAAAATGATATAAATTTGAATAAAAATCTCGAAAAAAAATAATATAGAAGTATCATGTTTCGAAGGATTTACTATTTGCTTTTAATATATATATATATATATATATATATATATATATATATGAAATTATTGGGTAGGGTGAGCCAGGTCGGATTGAGTCATTCCTATTTTAATTGGATTATTATTTATTAGGCCGAAAATAAGAAAATAAAATCAATAAGAAATATTAGTGAAAAATTATATTTTTCGATCACTATAATTTTTGTGTGAGTTAGTAAAAGTTTTATGATTTTTGTGTGAGAAAATATAATTATATGATTTTCGTAAAAAAAAATATAGTTATATGATTTTTATGTGAATAGACAAAGTTAAATGACTTTAGTGAAACAAATTCATAGTTATATGATTTTTGTGTAAAAAATAAAGTTATATGACTTTAGTAATAGAAAGTCATAGTTATATGACTTTTGTGTGAGAAAATAAAGTTATATAACTTTAGAGAAAAATAAGCCATAGTTATATGACCATTTGTGAAATTTTAAGTATTTAAATTTGTGAAATTTAAGTGTTATATGACCACTCCATGTAACATATAGGGTTTAAAGTGTTTAATAGCCTGTTTGACCAAGCTTCTTTTTGGCTAAAAGTTTTTTTTTTTTTTTTTTTTTTGCCAAAAATACTTTTGGCAAAAAATTAAAGTGTTTGGCCAAGCTTTTGGAAGGAAAAAAAAGTGTTTTTGAGTTTTGGAGAAGAAAAAAGTAGGTTCTCTCCGAAAGTACTTTTTTGAGAAGCACTTTTGAAAAAATACACTTAGAAGCACTTTTTTAAAGCTTGGCCAAACATTAATTGCTGCTCAGAAGTGTTTTTTAAATTAATTAGCCAAACACAAATTGCTTCTTACAAATTCTCAAAATAAGCTGATTTTTTCAACCTGCTCGGTATGAACCCATAAAGAACTAAATGCAGATGCGGGTCAGCAGAGGACCCGTTTTGATAATTCGGATTCGGATAGAAAAGCTTCATCTTCTACTTCTCCCTTGTGTAGCTCTCCGTCCGCTCTAAGAACAAATATACAGAGCTAACTAAGCTCCAAATTTTTGTTCAGTAAAATGTTTCTCAACAGGTAATGAGTCTCAATTCAGTAAACATGTCTTTTTCAACAGCTAACAATTGTATATCACCAAGTTTCACTCATCCAAACCCCAACATTCAGCTACAGAGTTCATTTATAATCAAATTCCCACATCAAAAAAGTTTCAAAAATTCCACTTTTCATAGGAATTTCAGAAGAAGATCACATTTTTATCATTTCCCATGTGCAATTCTTGGGAAATGGAAGTCCAAGAATGAGGGGGAAGGAAGCAATAATGAGGATTTTGTGACTAGGGTTTTGAAAGAAAACCCTAGCCAAGTGGAACCCAAATACAAAATTGGGAATAAACTTTATACCCTCAAGGAAAAAGAGGATTTGGGTAAGAAGGGTTTAAATAGTGGCATTTTGGAGATACTAAAAAGGTTGAATTTTAAAGGATTAGTGAAGAATGGAAGTGATGAGGGTAGTTTAGTAAATTCAGAGAATGTGTATTTGAAGGATATTTTGAGGGAGTATAAGGGGAAGTTATATGTACCTGAGCAAATTTTTGGTGCTAATTTATCTGAAGAAGAGGAGTTCGAAAAAAACGTTGAGGATTTGCCTAAGATGAAGTTGGAGGATTTTCAAAAGTACATGAAATTTGATAAGATAAAGCTGTTGACTTTTAAAGAAGATACTGGAGCTTCTTTGGGATTTGGCTTTAGAGATTTTGTTGTTGAGTTGAAGGATATACCAGGAGAAAAGAGCTTGCAAAGAACTAAATGGTTAGTGTAATAAACTGGTTAATTTCTTTTGCTTTGTATTGTAGATTTGTATTTTTGTGTGTTGTGATCACTAGTGTTACTGATATCAATCAGGGCAATGAAGCTGGATCAAAATCAAGCACAGCGTTTGCTAGAGGAGTATACGGGGCCAAGATATGAAGTCGAGAAGCAAATGATGGTAATTCACTTCTTTCGGTGTTTTTTTAAGAATGCATAGCAACTATATCTTCAAGCTTCGTTGTCTGGTGGAAAGAGAATTTGAAAGAACTTAAACATACAGCTTAGGCAGACAGTGTATTTGTTATTTGATTGACATGCCTCTTTGCAACGACGTAGAGGTTTCTGTCATCAACCAAATGCATACTTGCAAAGTTCTAGATGAAAACTTAATTTACTGTTTCACATTATGTCTTGATTCATTGTAGTAACCATCTCTTGACAGGAAATTCTTGTGAAAGTTTTATGGAATTTGCCTTTGCTTTCCTCGATTAAATATTTACTAAATTAACATTATCTGTTTTGTGCAAGCGGCTTATGGGTCTGTACTCAAGATTATATGCCTTGTTGTGCCAGTTACTCATAAAAGGAAAAGAAAAGAAAAGAAGAAGCCTTGTTGTGCAGAGTTCTAAGAACACATTAAGCAATATTTGAATTCGACAAAAAGACATGTAAGCAGATTAGTATAAGCTGCGATGAGAAAATAACAATATAATTGAAGTATACGTGCATTTAAAACTCAAATATAGATGTAGCTATAAATGAGGCTCTAATGGAAACATTCTCTCTACCTTCATAAGGTAGGGGTAATATTTGCGTAAACACTGCCCTCTCCAGACTCCACTTGTATGTTGCTGCTGCTGTTGTTGTTATAGACAAAAGTATATTGGCTGATAATATTTGTTACTGCGCATTGTGGTTAATATTGATAGGTTTGAAGGTTATA
This sequence comes from Nicotiana glauca, assembly GCA_026770625.1. Classification (NCBI taxonomy): domain Eukaryota; kingdom Viridiplantae; phylum Streptophyta; class Magnoliopsida; order Solanales; family Solanaceae; genus Nicotiana; species Nicotiana glauca. Next base: position 61,920 of record MU690767.1, read on the forward strand.
TTTATCTTTAACTCTTACCTGTTGTGGGTAAAATAAATTCATTATATATTTAAGTAACTCTCTGGCCCCATATGGCAGAGACCACATAATGCTCTTGAAAGCTTGTAGGATTAGCAGAAGATGCTAAAATTAGAAATCACGCATTTTAGTTTGAAAAAAAGTGAGCAACAAATGAGTGTAACTTAGACTGTTGATTCATTTATGTGAGTCTATTTGGATGAGCTTCTTTTCTTTTCTTTTGCAGTAGGATATAGTTGGGGTGAGATTTTTTGTGGAAGTGACAGCAGCATCTAAATGCCAAGTGACAGCCTATATACAAAATAGTCTTAGAATTTTATTATATGATGCTTGGAAAGACCTTATAAAAAAATTACATATGTATGATGCTTGGAAAGAGGAACACAATTGCAGTATCGCAAATCCCCCATTTCTTTAAGGTCATATTTCCAAAACCGTCAGACAAATCAACATCTTTTTATGTTGGTGACTGTCTATATCACAAGGCAAATAGTAACTAAAATATCTGAAAAAATTCTCAAATTCCTTAGCGTAAGGGTGTTTCATCTCTTCTTTTTTCCTTATGATTGACCTTATAGTAGCTTGAAGGAGTAGGTGCTTTTAATCCAATCTATTGACAAGACCGTAGAACCTAAGTTTGGTGGGATAAAGATGGGTCTTACCCGAGAACAGGGTGGAAACTCTTTGACTTTTCAAGACTGTTGGAAAAACCTTTCTTTCTTTTTCCTTTGCCTCTTACAGATTTATCCTATTGCAGTCTTGGGTGGGAAAATTACCAGAGTATCCTAATCCAGCTGCATCGAAGATATCAAGCAGAGTAATGGTAGAACTTGGAATGCTGACTGCTTTAATGATTGCTGCTGCGGTGATCGTGGGTACTTTCCTGGCTTCGGCTGTGTTTGCTGTGACAAGCTTTGTATTTGCTGTGGCCGTGTATGTCATGTGGCCTGTGGCCAAACCATTTCTTAAGCTGTTCTTTGGTCTCATCTTTGGTATCTTAGAAAGAGTGTGGGATAAGGTTGTTGATGCTTTTACTGATGGAGGAATTTTCTCAAAGTTGTATGAAGTGTACACTTTTGGTGGTGTCTCTGCCAGTATTGAGATGTTGAAACCAATCATGCTTGTTTTTTTGACTATGGTTCTTCTTGTCCGGTTCACTCTTTCACGAAGACCTAAGAACTTCAGAAAGTGGGTGAGTAATAGTCCCTATCCTAGAATTAGCAGTTCATTAATACTTGCTTCTTGCAAAATTGAAGATGTTATGTGCTTCATTCAGGATATATGGCAAGGCATAGAATTCTCTCAGTCTAAGCCACAAGCGCGTGTTGATGTGAGTTTCCAATTTCTAACTTGCTCTGATCATGGACATTCACGACTTCTTTTTGTAGATTTTGACCAATATTGCGTCTCTAAGTAAGAAGTTTCTGTTCAGGGTTCAACTGGAGTCACATTTAGTGATGTAGCTGGGATTGAGGAAGCAGTTGAAGAACTTCAAGAGGTAACATCGTTTTACACCACGGATAACGCTTCCTTGTTCTATTATTCTTTTCCGTTCAGCCAGTCTTTAGATTAAAATGCTTCTAATTTCTGCCAATTTGTGCTGGCTAGTTGGTAAGATACTTGAAGAATCCTGAACTATTTGATAAAATGGGGATCAAGCCGCCCCATGGAGTACTTCTGGAGGGACCTCCCGGATGTGGCAAGGTTCGTTGTTCCAATTCAAAACTTAGACGGACATTCAGAAACAAAGAGTCTTTACTAAAATCCTATATGATGCTTTTCTCAGACCCTGGTTGCCAAGGCAATAGCAGGTGAAGCTGGTGTTCCATTTTATCAAATGGCTGGTTCTGAATTTGTGGAAGTTCTAGTTGGTGTTGGTTCTGCTCGTATTAGAGATTTGTTCAAGAGAGCTAAGGTGAGCATAATACGTAGTCAATGAACCATGTGATGTTCCCTTTTTATGTTTTGAAGAAGGCCCTGATTCTTGTCACAGGTGAATAGACCGTCAGTTATCTTCATCGACGAAATCGATGCACTCGCAACAAGGTATGGATGTTGGTCTAAATGAATAATGGTGCATGTGCGTAACTTTTACTGATTTTCTTATTATAAACCATGGTATGCTCATCCCATGGATATTCAAGAGCTGAGCATCTGGGTGTTTCTCCTATCGTAGCCCCTTTTCAACTAGTGTTAGAACTATTAAAATTGGATTTTTGAATCTGAATATATTAATTTCATGTTGTGGACAATGCTAATCTGTTCTGTGGTTGTCTAGATATTCTTTAATATTTTGAAGAAATAGTCATTGTTGTTCTTAAAAGACCTGTATACATGTGCACTGGTTATAGTTTCTGAAAATATTATTCTAATAAACAGGCGTCAAGGAATATTTAGTGAATCAACTGACCACCTCTATAATGCGGCAACTCAAGAAAGGGAAACTACTCTGAACCAGTTGTTGATCGAGCTTGATGGATTTGATACTGGTAAAGGCGTTATATTCTTGGGAGCGACAAATCGAAGGGATTTATTGGATCCTGCCCTTCTTCGTCCTGGTAGATTTGATCGCAAGGTTTGTATCTCCTATTGAATTAGATTCTTTATTGTCTCAGCTCCTCATGGCTTGAATCACTCTATGTGTGGTTCTATGTGTGTGCACTTATGTTGGTTGTGAGGACAACTTTTTCCATATTTATAGAAGGCTTCTATTCATAATTTCTCGACTTCCTATATAGATGTTTCCATATGCTGGATAAAAAGGAGTATGATAAAAACTAATCAAACCCAAAAAAAAAAGAAAAAAAAAAATTTTGAAGTGTTATGATTCCATATCAAACTGGAATACAGCATGTGATTAATTTCTTCTATGTGATGCCTAGCATACTGGAAAGTTCCTTCAAAGTCCTTGGAGGGGGCCACCATGTTTGGGCTTTTGAATCCTAATAGTCGTTGTTTAAGGGCGAAATATTGTTTTGACTTGCAAAGTAGGACTCATTCTTCGTTTCAGGCAACGTGTCAAATGCTGTTATTATGTTGAGACATCAATTATTCTCGGTAGATTCTATAAGGAATAAGCACCCTGAACAAAATATTAGCATCACAAGTTACAACAGCTTATAAGAGATAATGAGTCAGTGAAAAAGTGTCCATTTTCTTTACACTCGCTATTTGGTCTTTATTCCTCACTTCTTTATGTTACATTTCTCTCTTTCAGATAAGAATTCGGCCTCCCAATGCAAAAGGAAGATTGGACATTTTGAAAGTACATGCACGCAAAGTTAAATTATCAGATACTGTTGATTTGGCTAGTTATGCCCAAAATTTACCTGGTATTCAATTTTTATTCCTTTTAGTTCGTAAGAGATCATCTTCAAGCCAGTGTTTCTTAAATGGTGGTCATGCATTTCAGGATGGTCAGGTGCAAAGCTAGCTCAGCTTCTCCAGGAGGCTGCTCTGGTAGCAGTCAGAAGAGGGCATAATTCAATCCTTCATTCAGATATGGATGATGCAGTTGACCGACTTACAGTAGGACCTAAGCGGGTTGGGGTTGAGTTGGGCCATCAGGGACAGTGTCGTCGAGCTGTTACTGAAGTGGGGACTGCATTGACTTCTCACCTTTTAAGGCATTATGAGAATGCAAACATTGAGCGTTGTGACCGAATATCTATCAATCCACGTGGCCAGGTTTGGTTTATTCTCTAGTTGCTCCGTCTTTGAACATCTTTTTTTCACCTTGCTTTTTCTTGTCTTACTATTCTTTTTCCCTTTCTTGTTCCTGACACTGTAACCAAAATGATATTTCACGCATATCTTGCCTGCAATTTATGTTAGCTCATTGAGTTCTATATTCCTAGGCTACGGCTTTGTTAGAATCCTGTATCGATCGAAGTGCATGGACTGTAATGGACAATCCTCACCACTTGAGCTAGTTTTTTGGGGTAGACCTAGGTCCGTGGTTATCGTCTTAACATGGTATAGAGCCAGTCGTTCCTCTAATTTTGGCCTTACCAGTGTTGGGTTACCCATATTTTATATCACACTCCAAATGTCCTGTCATGTGCGTGTTGGAGGGTGTTAGATCGCACATCGGTTAAGTGTATGGTTTGTAGTTCAGTCTCTTTATATGGTCTAAGTCTCCTTCTGTGGTCTTGGATGATGCTCACTGCTTGGTTAGCTTTTGTGATTGAGTAAGACCCAAGGTCCATTTTGTTAACAAACTTGAACTTGTATTGAGTGTCTCATGTACGTTTTTACTAGAGAATTCATCTAAACAATGTTCATTCTTTCCTCTGATAACTGAAAATTTAGAAGTGATGCAATGCAGACCCTGTCCCAAGTTGTGTTCAACCGTCTTGATGATGAGTCATACATGTTTGAGCGGCTACCACAGTTGCTTCATCGCCTTCAGGTACTAATTTTGAAGTTATTATGCTGATTTGTGCTTGCTCTTTATTCCAATATGCAAAGTGATGGTTGTTTTATGCACATCTTTGGAAAGGTATTTCTTGGAGGTAGAGCTGCTGAAGAAGTCATTTATGGGCGTGATACTTCAAGAGCATCTGTAAACTACCTTGCTGATGCGTCTTGGCTTGCTCGTAAGATAATCACAATGTACGTCTTTCATTAGTTGTAGTTATATTTGCATTTCAGTATTTGCTAGAGCTGTGACTTTCGTCCATTTAACAGATGGAATATGGAAAACCCAATGGCCATACACGGAGAACCTCCCCCCTGGAGAAAGAAAGTTAGGTTTGTGGGCCCACGACTGGACTTTGAAGGATCGCTATATGATGATTATGACTTAATTGAGCCTCCTACCAACTTTGATTTGGATGATGATATTGCTAAGAAGACAGAAGAGCTCATACGTGATATGTATGGGAAGACCATTGCTCTGCTTAGGCAGCACGATGCTGCTTTGCTCAAAACAGTGAAGGTACTTACTTCTTGACATGTCGAACCAGTATCTCCGTGGGTCCATCATTGAATTCTGCAGACCTTTAAATAAAATTTCCAAGTCAAAAGAAACTAAATGAAAACTTTATGTTTGAAAATGCTTCTTATAGCAAAAGGCGTCACCTAATGTCTAGGGTGATTATGAAAGTTATTAGGTCCAAAATTATTTTGTATAGATTGATTAATGTGCATGTTTATCCTGTAGGTTCTTCTGAATCACAAAGAGATCAGTGGAGGCGAAATCGACTTAATCCTGAGTCACTATCCGCAAAATACACCCACAAGTCTACTGCTGGAGGAAAGAGATCCGGGAAGTCTTCCGTTTTTGAATGAAAAGAAAGAACAACATAATAACGTCGAGTACAGTCTGTTGAATTCATGAAAAGAAAAACGGATTCGCTTGATCCAGTGCTAGGAAGAGCTTTCTACACTAGTTGAAGCTAGTTTTTGCTTCATTTTTGAGGTGCATTTAGAACAAGAAATATCAGAGTTGAGAATATTCAGAAGAAAAGCAAATAGTGAGAAATGCTTAAAAATGCAGTTTTGTTTGCTGTATTTATCCCCATAGCAATAGGAAGTTAGTCAAAACTGTAGATTTGGTTTATATTTTTCTTCTGTGATTCTTGTATTCATTGCTTGTTCTTACTGCTGAAGAGGCAGAATAAGTATATAAAATAGTAAGATTGTACCTTGAATTTTTTGGTAAATTGTGAAGTAGGCGTTTGAACATTTATGCATTTCTTGCGGAAATGCGAAATGCACGGTAAGGCTGCGTATAATAGACCATTGTGGTCCGGTCCTTTCCCGGACCCCGGCATAGCAGTTAGCAGAAGCTTTAGTGCACCGGGCTGCCCTTGTATGAAGTAGGCGTTTGAACATTTATGCATTTCTTGCGGAAATGCGAAATGCACGATAAGGCTGCGTATAATAGACCATTGTGGTTCGGCCCTTTTTCGGACCCCGGCATAGCAGCTAGCAGAAGCTTTAGTGCACCGGGCTGCCCTTGTATGAAGTAGGCGTTTGAACATAGATTTCACCTATGGTTCGTTGAAGATTTTTGCACACTGATCAGCTTCATCCTATTAATTGCTGCATGTTGTAAAATAATTGAGTTCTAAGGATGCAGCAATTAATAGGATGAAGCAATTAATTGAGTTCTGAGTTATTAATAGGATTGTCGGATTTTAAAAGAAGGGATGGAGTTTTTAACGTGTAAGGGTAAATATGACCCTAATATATAACGGTAGGGATATTTTTGATAGAAAACGCAAACGGAGGATAAATAAGACCTATTTATGATAGCACAGGGACAAATTATACCCTTAACCGTATAATATTTATACGAACAAAATATACGCGCAACATGTGCACCTTAATACTAGTTAGATGGAGTAATAGTTTAATTTAAATAAGAAAATGAAGGAGTTAATTTATATTTCAGTAGCATTTGACAGATTAAGCTCATAATTTATTGGGTCTAAAATTCAAATGATGCCACACTGATTTATAATTTTATATTACATTCTCAATGTCATTAAAACAAAAGAAAAAGAAAAAAAGTAGTTTCCGCTAGTTGGGGAACTCAAGCGGTTGATCTCCACAAAAGACAAGATTCCTTTTTGCTCATCTTCTTCCTTTTTCTTAATCATCATATTCCCCCCAAAAAAAGGTAAAAAATTTTGTATAGAAATAGGAAAATGATGAAACTTAGTATTGAGAAATGAAGAAACTTCGTAATGTCGAATACAAAGATGTAGTTTCAAGACAAGATCATAATCGATCCAATAAAAAGAGCTTCCTTGAGCTGCCTTTGCCGCTCTTCTTTTCATTTTTCTGTGCCCTTCTCCTTTTCTATTCTCAGTTTGTTCATGGAAATGCAGGTAAAATTCGTTTTTCCCATTTGGGTTTCTTTTATTTAATTCTTACATGCTACTTAGTTTATTGTAATGATTGTTTAATTGTATGCTAAATTGCTAATTAGAAAACCATATATAGGTTTTTTTTGTGTATGCTAATGACCTCTTTTTTAGTTTCTTGGTTAATTGTTACTAGATACTCTTAAATTTACATTTACTGTAACTCAGTGCTATTAAATGTTACAATTACTTGGACACAGTGTTTGTACCAAATTTAGTTAATTTAACTCTAAGGTGAAGCTTATTAACAACTGAAGTGACTTAAGTTTGGTTTCTTAATTTTTTTGGTTGATTATGAGTCAGAGCTATGAATTTTAAAGTGATTTGCTCTAGTATTTGAAGTTTCTTGTTTTTTCACATTTTTACACATGGTGATGCTGATGGAGATAAAAGGTAAAGTAAGGTTCAAATTTTAAATTTTTTCTTAGATTTTTCCTTAAATTCAGCTGGAAACACTATTATTAACCATGGTTTTGGTTTAAATTTAATAGAGAAAAAATGACATGCTATATATTTATTGGTTTGGCTTAAAGACGGGGGCGCGAGTAGTTTTTTTACTATTAGACTCATTTTCAGCAACAACTACTATGGCTTATTCCCAAGCAAGTTGGGTTCGGCTATATATCCTCACTGACCATGTCGTTCCTTTTAAGCTCATATAATAATTGATTTCCTGTTAAAGTTTTGGTAGCTTGTAATGTTCTTTTCTTCCCTCCGATTATTTATTGGTTTGTTCTTTTGCTTTTCATGTTCGCTTGTAATGTAACTGATGTTTAATGGGGTTGAGGCTAGTTTAGCATAGTGTATTTATACAGAGCAAATAGGAGAGTAATGGTCTGTCGTAGCTCATATATTAGTTCTCTGACTTATGTATTTTTTCAATGGATTTTATGCATCTCTTTCCTATGCAGAGACTGTAACCAATTCTAGTTTTAACGATGAAGAGTTTCGTAACTCCACTAAACCGCTTTTGGAAAGTGTAGAGAAGAGCTGCAAAACTGAAGTACTATTGGAACTCAACATATCAGTGAAGATTAATGATTCTTGTAGTCCTAAGGATAACAATGCAACCCTTGAGCATTCCCTTCAGAGAAAAAGTGCATTGGAGAATGTAGTATCAACTATTTTAGGTTACAATATGTTAATATGCCAAATGCAGCCACCTATAGATCATAACAGGCGTAATGAAGATCGGCTACTAAATGGAAGAACTCACTTGACCTATCCGAATCTTGAAGAATTCAGAAACATTACAAAGCAAGAAAAGAGAGGTAGCACAGCAAGTCAGTTAGTAAATATAACCCATAGGCTTGAGCCTGACGGTACTCCTTACAATTATGCCTCGTCATCCAAGGGTGCTAAAGTGGTGTCCCACAATAAAGAAGCAAAAGGATCAAACAACGTACTGAACAAGGATCATGATAAGTATCTCAGGAACCCTTGTTCTGCGGGTGGGAAATTCTTCATTATTGAGCTTGCTGATGAAACTCTTGTTGATGCAGTCAAAATTGCAAATTTCGAGCATTATTCATCTATGCTTAAAGAATTTGAGTTATCTGGGAGTTTGGTATATCCAACTGAGACGTGGAATCCGCTGGGAACTTTTGTTGCCGAAAATGTTAAGCATGCTCAGTGTTTTAAGCTGCCCGAACCAAAATGGCTTAGATACTTGAAGCTGAATTTACTCACTCATTATGGTTCTGAATTTTATTGCACTATAAGTTTTGTCGAGGTGTATGGTATTGATGCAATAGAGCAAATGCTTGAGGATCTTATTGTAAGTTCCCCCGAACCTTCTGCTGATAAAACGGAAAATTTTAATAAAACTGCTATGCTGCCTATGATACCAGATTCAGGTTCTGACTACCATGAGACAAAGGGTGTCGTTCAAAATGTGGTTGAACCGACAAATAAAGCGGTAGAAAGTTTTGATGTAGAGCAAAGTTTTAAATTGGATGAAGCAAACAAAGAAACCACTACCCCTGATTTTACAACAAAACGTAGGAAGCAATCAAATGGAAGAACTCACGGGGATGCAGTCCTAAAAATACTGTTGCAGAAGGTGAGAGCGCTTGAGCTGAACTTATCTGTCCTGGAGCAGTACATTAAAGAGCTGAGCAAGAGGCAAGGTGACATTTTGCCTGAGCTAGACAAAGAACTTTCTCAAGTTTCAGAACTTTTAGAGAAAAGCAAATTGGAGATCAAGGATCTCCTGATATGGAAAGATAATATGGTGTGTATGACTATCTTTGTTGTTTGCTAATGAGCAGGCACACAAATTTTTGTCATTAAAAACAAGCTCTTTTTTCATTGCAGGAAAAAGAAAATAGTGATCTTGAATCTTGGAAAGCTTCTGTCTCAGGTCAATTGGATTTATTGGTCAACGGAAATCGCATGCTAAGGTAGTGGATTCCATTTAACCGCCTATACTATCTTGTACCCTTGTACTGTAAGTTGATTTTGTTTTATTATCTGAGTGAATTGCGGAAACAGCCTCTCTACCTTCACAAAGGTAGAGGTAAGGTCCGCGTACAAACTACCCTCCCCATACCCCACTTTTGGGATTATATTGGGTTTGTTGTTGTTGTTGTTATCCGAGTGAAGTGCGTCTGTTTATCTTTTTTCCTTCTTCTTAAGGTTTGTGTTACTGGAAGCTGCAAATTCACTGTATTTCAACTTGAATATAGAAGTTCTAAAAGGACTTGAAACCCTGAAGCTATAGGAATTTCAAAAGTTTAAGAAGATAGGTAGGAGCTTGATGTTGCACCGAGTAAATGGTCGCTTTAGATTATGTTTCCTGACCTTAAAAACGAAGAACCAAAGCTTTTTTTTTTTAATTTTTTAAAATACAAAGCTGAAAACAGCTTTCTAAGCATAATTTATACCCTGTTCCCAATGAAAAATGAAGGTGACAGATAGGAAAAAATTATTCTCTGATGAGTATTTTAATATTTTTCTAGAAAAATACAACCAGAGGGTTTAATTTGTTTTTTCATGCGTTGCAACATTATGCATTTGGAGAAAAAGGGTTGATCTATTGGTGTATTTGGCTTTTCTCATTTCAAAATAATTCATGTAGGACAACCCAGGACGTTGGCCTTTGTTGATCCCGAGTATTCTACTTTCTAGAAAATACGTGGACTTTTGTTGATTTCAATTCCTTATTTTTCATGGTTAAGATAGGTAAAACTTTTCGAGAAATGATATGCGTTGTGACTCATCATGAATCAACAGGCAATATAGTAGTCTGTTACACGTTTCCTCGTACACTGTATCTTACATGATTACAAAGGTGTAAGGTTGATAACTAGAATATAAAGCTCTGGCCGAGCGAGGAAAACCATGCTTCTTGTTTCAGTACCTGATGGACAAGCTCTTTAGAATATTTAGTTTGACTGGCGGGTGGTGATTTGG
>MU690771.1:17881-43271 GCA_026770625.1 Nicotiana glauca
AAATGATCATAATAAAGGAGGCAAGTGATCTAGAAGATCACATGACATAACATTTCATAATATCTCATGAGAGATTCAGGTACCTGAATATATGAATTAAGAGATCTCTATGTTATATCATTATGAAAATACATTGAAACTGATATAAAATCATTATCGACGTCAACCTTCAAGAAGCTAGTGAACAAGATTGGGATGAGAAGGCTCAAGGATGTGAATTGATGCTCTCATCAGGGGGAGTTAATGCACATTGTACTCTTTTTCCCTTACAAGGTTTTATTCCACTGGGTTTTCTTTGCAAGGTTTTTAACAAGGCAACCAAAAGGGCGCATTTCTAAACATGTGTACTCTTTTTCCTTTCTAGAATTTTTTTCCCATTAGGTTTTATTTTAGTTAAGGTTTTAATGAGGTACATTACTTATTGAGTAGACATTCAAGGGGGAGTGTTATGAATAGAATTCTATTTGGAGTGAATGTCTATCTTGTAGAGAGTTTTACTTTGTGACTAAGTCATTTTTCCCCTATAAATAGAGGGGTCTTACCCCATTGTAAATCATCCCAAAATTCAATAAGAATTCTCTCTCTTTCTCTACAATATTGTTCTTCTTCTTTTATTATTTTATAACAAGAATGAATTAATTATTTTTTCCTACATTGTCCTTGAAGTAAATAGTGTTGGAATATGTGTTAGAAGTGTTTATGTGAGATAGTAAAGGTTAATATGGTCAATTTTATTGCTAATTAGTACTGAAAGGTGAATTTCTTAATATGTATAAAAATATTAAAAAAATAACTTATTTTGGACCGGAGGGAGTACTATATTTCCAATAGAAATTCTTATGAAACGAAACGGCCTCAAGTGTACTATGCATGCAAACTAATCATTTAAGTAGACAAAATTATTCAAAAATAAATCTATCCAACTTAGGATTCATATTTCAAGGTGGATAAATTAAATATCAATGTATGTGTCAAGAAACAAGCATTGAGCGGACTCTTACCTTTTCCAGAGAAAGGCACGTGGATTTATGAGGGAACAAAGATAATAAGAGATGAGTGAGGAGTGGAACCTAAGTGGGGCCCGGCGATACTGATGATACAAGCATAAGGGTAAATATAGTTACGGCCAAAAGCGAATAAGCACGCGCATTGCACACCAATCTACTTAACTGGACCAATCACAATAACCAATTTATTCTAATTTACCAAAATAAAACCTATAATGACCAAAATACCCCTCAGAATGCAAGCAGACATGACGACTTCAGCTGCTTATCTCGCTCTTCTATATATTACATAATTAGCGGTTTGAGTCACATGAAAAATAGACTCGGACAATTATCCTCATGAACTGGATTATGAATTTAAAAAAATGATATTGCATTTGTATCATAATAGGAGTGCTGCGTTAATTACCATTTTATCCATATTAATGAATTTTGTCACAAATCGTCGCAAGTATTTATTTTTTTAAAATTGGTTTTTGTGAGTGTAGAACTGCAAGGGTAAAACAAGATCAAATATAAAGACTAACACTTAAAATTAGCATCAAGTGCTACGTTAATATATTAACAATCGCATCAAGTCTTTGATATCCACTTTAAGATTGATAATAGGCTAAATCTAGGTAATTTAGCTATTATTTATGCTTCCGCTTGATTATATTCCAATGTCATAATATGGTTAATTGACGAAAAATAGGCTCTAATTGTGAATTGTATACATTGCAGGATGAATTAACTTGAATAGGCGAGTAAGAACTCAATAAATTCTTATGAGTAATATCAACCCTGTCAATCAATAACCCAGATAAATTGATTAGTCATTTTAAGCCAATAACACAACACGATTGTTAACTAGCCTGTGACCCTGGAATATCCTCTTCTACTGTTTGATACTCGAAATCATCATTTGTTTGGTTAATTGCTATAGTTAGATTATTTCTTGATAATTTAAATAGTAAAACAATTACATCTCTATTTTGTGAAAAAACTCTCGGATAGATAAAGTAATTGGGTTTGAATCAGTCAACAGTTAATCACAAGTCTTCGAGGGAACGATACTCTACTCACTACTCTATTACTTGACGATTACGTGCACTTGCGCGAGTGTTTTTGGTCGCAACAAGTTTTTGGCGCCGTTGCCGGGGACTTAGAAATTAGCTACTTGACTGAGTTGAGATTTTATTATTTATTTATTCGAGTTTTAACTTTCAATTCACTTTGTTTGTGCTAATACAAGATTTTCTATTGAATGCGAAGAAGTAGAAGCGCAAACAATCTCCTTCCTCTCGATCCCGAAATTGAACGAACACTTCACAAATTGAGGAGGGAGGTGGACGCTAGAACCAAAATTGAAAGAGAGTTGGACATCGTAGTTCAACCACAGCCAATTGAGATGGCAGGTAATGAGGAACGCGCGGTGATTGAAGCCGTAAGGCCCAGTTTGGCTAATATGACTCAGGCCATTGTGAAGCCTGATATCACTGGGCACTTTGAGCAGAAACAATACATTGTGCAGCTGCTCCAGTCCACAGGGCAATTTGTGGGTCTACCTCATGAAGACCCGCAGAGGCATATTCGGAATTTTTTGGAAATTACGGATACTTACAACTATCCGAACATTTCCAAGGACTATGTCAGGCCGACACTTTTCCCCTTCTCTCTAATCGGGGAAGCTAAGGAGTGGTTGAATAAGGAGCCAGCAAATTCAATCAGCACTTGGGATGATTTGGTAAGGAAATTCTTAATCAAGTTTTTCCCACTAAGAAAACAAAGGTACTGAGGAGTCAAATTCTTGGGTTTGAACAACGAGATGGCGAGACACTTCGTCAAGCATGGGAAAGGTACAAGAAGATGCTCAGAGATTTTCCACATCATTATCAGATGGACGAGGTATTGGGTCACACTTTTGTAGATGGGTTAGATGATGCGTCAAAGATGAATCTTGATTCAGCTTGTGGGGGTAGTTGCATGGCCCGACCGTACAGTGAAATCCAACTCTTACTGAATACCTTCACGGCTAATGATAATAACTAGCAAGGTAAGGGTGACTCACGACGGGCAATTAAGTAAAAAGCAGCTGGATTACTTGAGCTCGATGACTTGTCAGCCATGAGAGCCGATATTGCAAAGCTGGCCAATCAGATGACCAGGATGACAATGCAGCAACCTCAACAGATGCAACAGGTTCAGCAGATGGCTATTTGCTGCGAATTGTCTGAAGACAGTCATATGAGTGATATGTGCCCCATGAATCCTGAATCCATATACTGTGTGGGGCAGCAGAACAGAGGTCCACCGAATCAGCATGCACAATACGGGAATTCTTATAATCCAAATTGGAGGAATCATCCCAACTTCTCATGGGGTGGAAATCAGTAGAATCAGAATCAGCATAGACCCCAAAGGGGTTTCAATCAACCTCAGAGACCTCCCCAACAAATGGAAGAGAGCACCAACGATTTGCTAAAGAAGATGTTGATTGACAATCAGCAGCTCAGGACCAACTTCAAAAATCTTGAGAGGCAGATGGGTCAGTTAGCAACAAATCAGAACACTACACTTGCAGGCGCTCTCCCCAGTGATACAGAAAAGAATCCGCAAGTGAATGCAGTTACACTTAGAAACGGGAGGGAGCTTGAGGAAGTGCCAAAGAAAAGGAAATAAGCACGTACCTAATGGGGAGTTGATCCCTAAAGTGACAAATAAGCCAAAGAAGATAGCTGAAATTCCAGAGCCAGTGGAGGCTCCAAGTCCACCACCCCCTTCCCCCAGAGATTGAAGAAAAAGAATGATGATCGCATGTTCAGCAAATTTCTCTCTATGTTGAGCCAAGTTCAATTGAATATCCCACTTGTTGATGTGCTTTGTGAAATTCCGAAGTATGCTAAGTACATAAAAGATATAGTGGCTCATAAGAGGAGATTGAATGAATTTGAGACAGTTGCACTTACTGAGGAGTGCACTTCTAGGGTCCAAAATAAGCTCTCTCAAAAGCTTAAGGATCCTGGCAGCTTTACGATTCCTGTACGCATTGGTAATATTGATGTGGGTCGTGCTCTTTGTGATTTAGGGGCAAGCATAAATTTGATGCGCCTATCTTTGTTCAAGCAATTGGTTATGGGAGCTCCAAGGCCAACTACTGTGATGTTGCAGCTGGCTGATAGGTCGATAGCGCACCCCGAGGGGGTGATTGAAGATGTGTTGCTGCAGATTGGGAAATTCATCTTCCCTGCTGATTTCATTATCCTCAATTATGAGGCTGATGAACTGGTCCCAATCATATTGGGGCGACCTCTCTTGGCTACTGGTGATGCAATTATCGAAGTGAGAGAGGGAAAGATAATCTTGAGGGTAGATGATGAGGAAGCAGTTTTCAATGTCTACAAAGCAATCCAACTTCCCCGCCACTATGAGGAGCTCTCCATGATATCTGTTATTGAGGCTGATGAGAAAATTCATGATCCAAGTGTTTATCTAGACGATTCTCTAGAGAATGCATTTATGTTGTTTAATAGCCTGGGGAATGATGAGGAGGTTGAGGAGATGATGCATATCCTTGACACATCTTGTGCATACATGCAGGGTATACACCCTTTTGAGCCCTTAAATAGGCCAGAGGGACCTCCTCCAAAGCCGTCAATCGAGGAAGCCCAAAAATTGGAGCTTAAACCTCTCCCATCTCACCTGCAATATGCTTATTTGGGTGACTCTGACACCCTACCTATTATTGTTTCTTCTGACTTGTTTAAATTGCAGGAAAAAAAGCTGTTGAGAGTGCTACGTGAGCACAAGCGCGCACTTGGGTGGACGATGTCTGACATTAAGGGCATTAGTCCAGCATTTTGCATGCACAAAATCCTCATGGAGGATGGCCATAAGCCCAGTGTTGAGAAACAACGCCGAATCAATCTAATCATGAAAGAGGTGGTAAGAAAAGAAGTGATTAAGTGGCTTGATGCAGGTATTGTATTTCTTATCTCAAATAGAAAATGGGTAAGCCCCATTCAATGTGTCCCCAAGAAAGGGGGGATGACTGTAGTAGTTAATGAGAATAATAATTTAATCCCTACAAAAACTGTCACCGGGTGGAGGATTTGCATTGACTATAGAAAATTAAACAATGCCACCCGAAAGGACCACTTTCCCCTCCCCTTTATTGACCAAATGCTTGATAGATTAGCTGGCCAGGAGTACTACTGCTTCTTGGATGGTTACTCGGGGTATAATTAGATTTCTATAGCGCAGAGGACCAAGAAAAGACCACTTTTACGTGTCCTTATGGCACGTATGCATTCAAGAGAATGCCCTTTGGTCTTTGTAATGCACCTGCGACTTTTCAAAGGTGTATGATGGCCATCTTTATCGACATGGTTGAGAGGATTGTGGAAGTATTCATGGATGATTTTTCTGTGTTTGGATGTTCTTTTGATAACTGCTTGATGAACCTCGATAAAATACTTGCTAGGTATGAAGAGACTAACTTGGTACTAAATTGGGAAAAGTGCCATTTCATGGTATGTAAAGGTATAGTTTTGAGGCACAAGGTGTCCAAAGACGGTTTGCAGGTGGACAAGGCAAAGGTGGAAGCGATTGAAAAATTACCTCCACCGATATCTGTCAAAGGCATTCGTAGTTTCTTGGGCCATGCAGGTTTTTATCGTCGTTTCATTAAAGATTTCTCAAAAATTTCCTCTCCCTTGTGCAGGTTGCTTGAGAAGGATGTCGCTTTCAAATTTGATGATGCATGTCTGAAGGCATTTGAGGAGCTGAAGGGAAGGTTGGTGACTGCACCAATCATAATTGCTCCGGATTGGGAGCAACCATTTGAGTTGACGTGTGATGCGAGTGACTTGGCGATTGGAGCTGTCTTGGGGAAAAGGAGAAATAAAATCTTCCACTCCATCTACTATGCGAGCAAAACTCTAAATCTAGCTCAGATGAACTACATAGTCACCGAAAAAGAGTTGCTTTCAGTGGTGTGGGGGTTTGACAAGTTCAGGTCATATCTTGTGAGGACCAAAGTCATCGTCTACACACATCATTCAGCTATCAGATACCTGTTTGAGAAGAAGGATGCCAAGCCGAGACTGATTCGGTGGGTCCTACTCTCGCAAGAGTTTGATTTAGAGATCCGAGATTGCAAAGGAACAGAGAATCAAGTGGATGAGCACTTGTTCAGATTAGAAAATCGGAACCATGTGGCTGAAGGGGGTGCAATCAAAGAAACATTCCCTGATGAGCAGCTATTGGCAATCACCTCAAGCACAGCCACGTGGTATGCAGACTATGTGAACTTTATTGCAAGTGGGGTGACACCACCAGAATTGACACCAGACAATAGAAGAAGGTTCTTGCATGACGTGAGGCTTTACATGTGGGATGAGCCATTCTTATACAGGCTCTGCTCAGATCAGTTGGTGCGGAGATGTCTTCCTGAGGAGGAAATGAGTGCCATACTTCATAGCTATCATGCCTCGCCATACGGAGGTTATCACGGTGGAGACAGGACCGCCCAAAAAGTGCTACAATCAGGTTTCTATTAGCCAAAATTGTTTAGGGATGCACACACCTTATTTAAAATGTGTGACAGGTGCCAAAGAACAGGAATGATCATGAAGAAGCACGAGATGCTGCTACAAAACATTCTGGTAGTGGAGCTCTTTGATGTTTGGGGAATTGACTTCATGGGACCGTTTCTATACTCTAACTGTCATAGGTACATCTTGGTGGCAGTTGCCTATATGTCTAAGTGGGTGGAGGCCATTTCTCTTTCCACTAATGGTGCAAAGGTGGTGGTAAGCTTTGTTAAGAAGCAAATCTTCATACTCTTTGGAACTCCCAGAGTGTTGATCAGTGATGGAGGAACGCATTTCTGCAATAAACTGTTGAACAATGTTCTTGCAAAGTACGGAGTCAAGCACAAGGTCTCCACTGCCTATCACCCCCAGACGAGTGGTCAAGTGGTAGTTTCAAACAAAGAGGTAAAGCAGATTCTTGAGAAAACAGTGAGTGTAAATAGAAAAGATTAGGCCGGGAAGTTAGACAATGCATTGTGGGCATATCGAATTGCATACAAGACTCTCATAGGTGCTTCTCCGTATAAATTAGTGTATGTAAAGGCATGTCGCTTGCCCGTCAAAACACAAAGCCTATTGGGCAATAAAAAAGCTGAATATGGAGGGGGACTTAGCTGGAGAGAAGATGTTGCTGCAACTCAACGAGCTGGATGAGTTTCGATTGCACGCATATGAGAATGCCAAATTGTATAAAGAGAAAACTAAGAGGTGGCATGACAAGAACATTCAACATCGAGAGTTCGAGCCAGAGCAAGAAGTTCTTTTGTTCAATTCGAGGTTGAAGATTTTTCCCGAAAAGTTTAAATCTCGTTGGTCAGGCCCTTTTGTTGTGGTAAGTATGAAACCTCATGGAGCCGTAGAGTTGAGGGATATAAGTTCAACTGGTACTTTCTTAGTGAATGGTCAAAGGCTAAAACATTACTGGGGTGGTGACTTTGCACGTCACAAGACCTCAGTGGACTTGACGGATGCTTGAGAACGTGTTAAGTCGTGTCGCGACGTTGAATCAGGCGCTAGATGGGAGGCAACCCATTGAATTGTTATAACCGTCGTGCCACGACGTTAAATAAGGTGCTAGTTGTGAGGCAACCCAATGATAGTAGTAGTGTTTGATTTTGTGTCTTAGCATACTAACTAATGCAGGTGACGAAGGGCGGGTGAAGAGACCATCGACCAAGGGCAATACAGGTGAAAAAAGTACAAAAAAAGAGTGCCCAGGAGCGCGACTTCGCGCTAACTTCGCGCAAGAGTTCGCGCACCTGGCCGAACATTCTGCCTGAGAAGCACAATCATGCGTGAAGGGAAACGCGAGCTCGTGCATATGTTCGCGCATCTCACTGCCTGGTCAGCGTGAAGGACGCACGAGTTAGCGCTAGTCTTCGTGCTAGCCCGTCAAGATTCCGGCGATTTTTGTGTGTTTTTAGTTTTTCTTCTTATTTTTTTATTTTAGTTGTTTAATATTTAGATTAAAAATTAACCCACCCTTCTCATAACCCCTGGCTCCCCCTCTCATCTCATTCTCCCACTCACACAAAACAAAATCAAAACAAAAGCCCCTGCTCTCCCCCATTACTCCTCAAACGAACAAAACCCTCCTCTCTTCCACTCCCAAAATCCCAAGCGTACCCCCATCTCACAAGACACCCCCTCGAATTCACTAGAATTTCCCCCATTCTCCTTTACCACAGGTATGAGCCTTAGGTTCTCTCTTCTCTTTTTTTTCTTTCTTTATTTTTCAGATTTGTTTGTTATATTCTTATGATATATTGTAGGAGTTGTACTTAGATGTTGTGTAGAAATTGGTGCAATGTGTTGTGGGGTTGGTTTGTGGTAAGTATCAGGTGGGTGGTGTCGCACCTCCTTTTTACGCTACCACACCCCGTGAAGGGTGTAATAAAGGAAGTTTTTTCAATTAAAGGACAATTGAAACGGGATTCGTTTATTAAGAGATTCAGAGTCGCCACTTGGGAGATTTATAGTGTCCCAAGTCACCGGTTTGAATCCCGAATCGAGGAAAAAATTGACTCTGTATTACAGTCCGCGAACCAAAAATTCTAGTAAGGAATTCTATTAACCCGGGAGAAGGTGTTAGGCATTTCCGAGTTCCGTGGTTCTAGCACGGTCGCTCAACTGTTATATTTGGCTTAAATTATCTGATTTTTGACATATTTTTGAACCTATGTGCAAACTTTAACTTTGAACCGCTTTTATTATTATCATTATTTTAGAGAGAATTGCAACGTCGTGGAAACGCATCTCGAACCACGCCACATCAATGTACCCGTGGTTGTTGATACATCTCGACTCCGTTGAGATTTGAATTTGGTTCACATAAATGTGCACCCGAGTTTAGGAAGGTAAAATTATTAAAGGCGCGCCTAAAGTGACTAGCACGTTATTATCTTTGGGGAAGGCCGTGAAATTCGCTAAACACCCCATCCCGAGTTCTAAAGGTTTATTATAAACATTTAATGAGGGCCCCGCGATTTATGTATTTTTATTCGGTGAGGCTCGTCTCATTTATTCTTTAAAGGTCAGTCCTAAAGCGACTATGATTTTTCTAATTATTTTGTCTCTAGAAAAACACAAGAAAAGTCCTAAATAATTTGTTATTGGACTGAGGTAAATCAGTCATTGGCCCAGGTCCAAACATGAAGGAAATTGACATTGGACCTGGGCCCGTGTAGCGGATAAATTGAGGCCCAAACGGCTGGAGATACTACTCAATGGCCGAGTCTCAACAGATGCACGAAATAGCACTTAAAGGCAAATTCAAATGGCCCAATTAGTTCCAACACATACTAACTAATTTTTGTGCAATCTTACAGTATATTCGGTCTTGCGCAATGCAGCTCAAATTAAATTTATCACTGATTACTTAGTTCCTTGTTTCAACAGCCCAAGCTCATATTTACTTGTCCATTAACAAACTCCTAACTGTTGCTAAAGGTGAATTCAAATTGGCGAACCACAGTACTAGCTGCTCAATTGCAGGATATTAGTTCAAATTATAAAAACTAGACTAGCATTCAACATTCAGGATTCTAAGCATGAGCTTCTGTGATTATGAGCAAAGTTTGTAGACTGATTCTCGATTCACTTTTAACTGCTAATACGTGAAAATTGCAGACCTTGAATTCGTTTCCTGCTTCAGCTACTCTTCTAACTTCGATAGTTAATCTATACGGGACTAAAATCAAACTAACAAGGATCCGTAAATACTATTCAGTTTAATAAATTTGACAGTCTATTCAATTACACAAATGTACTGAATTACTACAACTCATGCCATTTCAGATTAACCATACAAATCCATTATTATTTGAAGTTGTCCTTAGTTCAGTTACAATAACAATCAAATCATACAAAACTCTATAAAACATATAGAAGCATTAAAAATAGGACAACATCAGCAAAAATATAGCTTCCATTTCATCTCATGTTTTCAATAGGAGTTGACACATCAACACAAGCTTGAGATATGTACCTGGTAATCGAAATACAAGTAGAAGAAGAGGAGGTCAGCCACAACAATGTAACAGTACAGCCACAAACAGTTACCACCAATGTTGAATAACCAACAGCCCAAGAATAGGTTCAAAATTCAAAAATATTCAACAAGTTAACACAGAACTAACAAATCAACCCAAAACTAGCTTAAACGAGCCTATAATAGCTCAAAATCGAATTTGAGATACTCCTGAAGCCTTAGTAAAGCCAAATCTCAGCCAGAGACCCACTCAGCTTGACCCAAAATTGCTCGACGTCACACCAGACACAACTCTGAACTTCTATCACCACAGATTGAGCTAAGTGATTTGCATTAAGCACTATAATCTAAAAGTGACCTGAAGGAACACTAATGTAACAGTACCTTGTCCTAAACTCTCTCTTAATGTTTGTTTTCAAAATTCTCAAAGCTCTCTGTTTGTGTTCAAGCTTGGAAAGCTGATTTTTGTTCTCAAAAAATGCTCTCTAAAGACTGATTTTTCAGGATTCAAAAACCAGCCCACTCCTAAGCCCTAAAAATCTGAAAAAGAACTCTCAAGAAATGCTCTCAAAAAGACTAATTTAAACTTTATCTTTTCTCTTCCCACTGACCAAGAAGAGATCCCCCAGCTCTGTCACAACTGCCTCTATATATACCCAAAAAACAGACCCCTTATCATTCTTGAAACACTTAAACTAATACCTCCACCATCTTTGCCCATGATATTCTCTTACACCCCCACTACTAAGTGTCTTGTGTCATTTTTTATTCAAAGTTATGGGTGCCTATTTGTTTAATACCATTATGTCTTGCTCCCTACTCCTATTAAACAAATGCATTAATTTAATGGCACACTAGTCCCTATTGACAGAACATTCAACTTAAATAATTCTTCAAGTTTTCTAAGTCCCCAAAATACCCCTGAAACTACTGAAATCTACTGCCCTAATCCCCTGTGATTTACTGAGACCAATTCAAATCTTTAACCTGTATTACCCGTTCAGCTACAACCAATTCAATCAATCAATTAACTTAAACACCAATTAACCCAAACTAATTCCTAATTAAACACTAGACTGAATGTACATCAGTTATAACCAATACAACTTATCAGGCTCAATCGAATAGTTCAAGCTAGAACTCAAATTAGATTAAATGGCATTAAAACAAGAACATTGATTCAGGACAATTGATCAGACTGGACTATTAAGGTCAAAACTGATACACACACATACATGGGAATAACCAACTTTGAAACAAATTACATTTTCTAAATTGATCTCAGACAGAATGGAGTTACCCTGAAGCTGGTTATTCACGAAACAACTAATCATCAACTAATTCGAAAAACACAACTAAACCACAAACATGAACGGACTAAGTGACGAAACTAATTAATCGACTCAACAATTTGCTAATCAACAGGGGAAAATTGGACCAGAAAAAGGTCCAGAAGAGGAGAAGAATATAATCGACAAAAATAATGAAAAATCAAACAAAATACCACAAACCTAAAACAAATAAACAATGACAAAATAGAATAGAAAAGGAAAGGAAAAATACCTCAAAATCAGAAACCAAATGAACTCCGATCAGTCGAAGCTTTGACTCGAGCTTTTGAGGCCAAAACGGACCTTAATCAAGTGTTCTCGACTAAGAACACTTGACTAAGGTCGATTGTGACCTCAAATTCTTTTTGGTTGTTCTAGGGCTCGTTTGTTCGATTTAAGATTCGACAGGCTTGGACGAGATTCGAACAAAACTGGTATGGGATTAAGGACGAGGGTGGTCTGGTGGTCAACTGGTGTTGATTTGGGATAGTTTAGGGTTGGCACCGCCACCAAGGATTTTTAGGGCGGCGCTAGGGTTCTTATCTTAGATTCGTTATTCGAGGAGTCCCGGGGTGATTCGAAGGAAACCAACGCCTTTTGAGTGACGAGGGAAGTCCAGGGGTGGCATGGTATTAATTTGAGGTCAAGTGGACAAGGTGAGGTTTTTGACTGATCCTTCAATTGAAGATTCGAAGATGCTGGCTAGGATTCGAAGGATGAGGTTCAGGGTTTTGGAACGGGGAGGTTGAGGAGAATAAGTGGTATAAATTTGGGAGGGGTTGGACCACCGAAACCGTCGTGAGGCAATTTCTGTTGGGCGGAGCACGGTGGTTGGGGGCGGAGGATTCCTCTGGTCTCTAAGGTTAGAGACGATAGAGGTGAGGGGGGTTTGGCTTGGGGGAGGCGGGGTAAGGTTTGGGATTTATATACTAGATGGGAAATTGATTCCAAGCCGTTGGATCAACTAAGATCAACGGCTTGGATCAAGTTACTAATGCGAAACGGGGTCGTTTGGTAGTAACGGGGACTGGGTTGGTCTTTGGTAAATGGGTCGGGTTCGGTTCTTGGATACGGGTACTGATCTGTGACCGTTGGATATGGCTTGGGTGAATAGCTGAGATTTTTCGCCATTGAAACGACGTAGTTTGGATCCTATACTACATCGTTTCACCATCCTGTGAGAGGAGCTACCTGGACCGGGTTTGGCACAAAATTTGGGCTGGACTTGGTCAAAATTTAACGGCCCAGTCCGATTTTCTTTGTATTTTTGCTCTCTTTTTTCTTTTATATTCTTTTAATTCCTAATTACCAAAAATTCTAACATAATTTGTAAAACCAAAATTAGTTTAAGAAATCCTAATTAACCCTTAATAATAATTATCACACAAAATTGAATACAAAGAAAATCACACATTTTGACATTAGACACTAAAATGCGAAGTACGTTATTTTTTGGTTTTCATTTTTGTAAAGCAAACTCAATTACTCCTAATTGCAGAATTTAATCCTAAAATGCGACATATTTTTGTATTTTCATTAATTTAACAAATAAACATGCACAGACAACTGTAAACAATTCACGAAAAATAACACAAAATTTGCAATAATTGTAAACAAACAAAATTATTTTATCTTTGAATTTTTGGAATGATTCTCATATAGGACAAAAATCACATGCTCACAGCTACCCCTCTTTGCCCGAAAATGCAAAGAGTTTTCGTGCAAAGATAAAGTGAGCGGATACGAGCAATTTTTGCCCTTTGAGTACTCCATGTGAAGCATTTTTTGAAAGATTTGACCGAACCTTTGCTTCAAAAGGTCTCCTACATATCCCTGGCTAAAAGGGAATCAGATCAATGTAGATCGAAAAGTTTTGGCAGCTGGGACTACCGTAGAACTGTGATTTTGCTGTTATTGATGTTGCTGCTGCTACTGTTTACCAACCTCCTTATTACACCAGGCTAGAAAAAGAAAAATAAGAAGCTAGACTAAGCTAGTCTATGAGTTACAAGATCTTTTCTAGCTCTTAAACTTGCTCTTTCCTGTGTTTCTTGTGGCCTTCTTTCCTCTGATGTTTCTTCATTTCTGAACTTTGAACTGACCATTGCTGCCTTCCTTCTGATTTCTGATTTTGGATTTATGCTGGGGATTTTCTGTTGTAACCTTCTACCTTTCGGCAGGTTACTGACTTCAAAACTTGAAATGTAAAGACTGAAATGTACTCCTCTGTTGTACGGGCGGGCTCCCGACTTCAAACTTGAAATGTAAAGACTAAATGTAAAGACTGAAGTGTAAAGACTGAAATGTATTCCTCTGTTATACGGGCGGGCTCCTGACTTCAAACTGGAAATGTAAAGACTAAAATGTAAAGACTGAAATGTATTCCTCTGCTATACGGGCGGGCTCCTGACTTCAAAAAACATCTTGAAAATAAACGCCATTCCCCTTTTGTTATCTTAGGTGAAAAAATTCATCAGACTAAGATTTTCATCTTAGGAGACAATTCATCATACTAGGTCCATTTTTGTGTGTTCTTAGGAGAAAGATTTATCGGACTAAGATTCTAATATCTTAGGAGAAAGATTCATCGGACTAAGATTTTGACTCTAGGAGATAATTCATCAGACTAGGTCCAATTTTTGTGTGATCTTAAGAGAAAGATTCATCGGACTAAGATTTTGACTCTAGGAGATAATTCATCAGACTAGGTCCAATTTTTGTGTGATCTTAAGAGAAAGATTCATCGGACTAAGATTCTGATATCTTAGGAGAAAGATTCATCGGACTAAGATTTTGACTCTAGGAGATAATTCATCAGACTAGGTCCATTTTGTGTGATCTTACTTGAAACCTTCCAATTATTGCTTCCCACTTCTTGTTGTTTTATTTGAAATTTTCAATTGTTGTCTTTCACTTCTTATTATCTTATCTGTAAATTTCCAACTATTGCTTTCAATTTTTCAATTCTTGTCTTCCCCTTTTGTTATCTTATCTAGGTCTTTCCGGTTGTTGCCTTCACTTCTTTGTTGTTATCTTTTCTAAGTCTTTCCAACTGACTTCTGATTATCTTAGGTGAAGATTCATCGGACTAAGATTTTCTTTATATCTTGGGAAAATTTCATTGGACTAAGGTTTTTCATCTTAGGAGCAACAATTCATCGGACTAAGATTTTTTCATCTTAAAAGAAACAATTCATCGGACTAAGATGTTTATCTTAGGAGAGAAATTCATCGAACTAAGATTTTTTCATCTTAGGAGAAACAATTCATCGGACTAAGATGTTTATCTTAGGAGAAAATTCATCGGACTAAGATTTTTTCATCTTAGGAGAAATAATTCACCGGACTAAGATTTTTTCATCATAGGAGAAACAATTCATCGGACTAAGGTGTTTTCATATTAGGAGAGAAATTCATCGGACTAAGATTTTTTTATCTTAGGAGAAACAATTCATCGGACTAAGATGTTTATCTTAGAAGAGAAATTCATCGGACTAAGATTTTTTTTTATCTTAGGAGCAACAATTATCGGACTAAGATGTTTATCTTAGGAGAGAAATTCATCGGACTAAGATTTTTTCATCTTAGGAGAAACAATTCATCGGACTAAGATTTTTTCATCTTAGGAGAAACAATTCATCGGACTAAGATTTTTTCATCTTAGGAGAAATAATTCATCGGACTAAGATGTTTTCATCTTAGGAGAGAAATTCATCGGACTAAGATTTTTTCATCTTAGGAGAAACAATTCATCGGACTAAGATGTTTATCTTAGGAGAGAAATTCATCGGACTAAGATTTTTTCATCTTAGGAGAAACAATTCATCGGACTAAGATTTTTATCTTAGGAGAGAATTTATCGGACTAAGAGTTTTTCATCTTAGGAGAAACAATTCATCGAACTAAGATTTATCATCTTAGGAGAAAATTTGCACTGCTTTGTTCCTGTTACATACAAAGAAAAATTTTGTCAGTTTTGAAAATGGTGGTCGGTTAATGACATTTTTGCTGGGGATGATTTCCTCCTTCCCTTAAAACTTGTGTTGTCTTCCTTTGGAACTGCTGGAGATAATGCTGCTGGGGAATTATTTACTTATCTGCTGGGGATAGTACTACTGGGAGAATCTCATTTCTTCCCCTTCTTCTTCTTTTTTTTTTTTCCAAAACTACTTCTTTTAAAATTTTTAATTTCTCTCAACACTGTTGGGGATAAAAATGTTATCAGCTGGGGATAACGCTGTTGAGGATAACGCTGCTGGGGGGGAATCTCTCTCTTCTCTTTTTTTTTTCAAATCTATGTTATCCTCCTCCTTCAAAACTTGTGTTTCGTTCCTCTGAAAACTGTTGGGGAATAATACAGCCGAGGAATTTTCATTCCTTCATGCTTTATTCTTCTGAATAACTACTGGGGATGACACTGGCTTCTTGCTTTTTCTGAAAGCAAGTTTCATCCTTTTTTTTCTGTCCGCTGGGGATACAACTCCTTTTATTAAAACTTGTTATTTTCTTTCTTTCAACACTGTTGGGGATAACACTGGTTCAAAGCCCACTTCCCTTAAGACTGGTGTTATCTTTCTTCTTCCCCAAGTGGATACCTCAGCAGTGAAAGTACGATTGATTCCGTCGATCGAATGAAAACAGCTTCTTGCTTTTTTTTCCTCTCTGGCTTGACTACTCTGCTTGCTTAACACAAGTCTTATTTAACCTTCATGGACCACTTCACTAATCCACTTGACTTCCAGAAAATTTTCCAAATGAAAGGAAAATTTTCTGCACTCGGTTTGATAATCTTCCTTGTGGCATGCCTTTCCGCCATCAATGCCATTTCCTTTTCCTGCTTCAAATCAAAGAAAATTTGTTAGTTTAAAATGTGGTGGTTAGTTGTAATGCTCCTACTGGGGATGGTTCTCCTTCTCTCCTTCCTTGCTTTGCGTTCCATTACACTATCAAAACTTGTTGGGGATGATGTTATTTGCTGGTCTTAGAACGACTTGCCTTGCTTTGCGTCGTCTGGCCATATCGAACTTGGTCGATAACTTCCTTCCCTCTTGACGGTTCTTTATTCACAAACCTCTCACCGTTGTTTTCCATTTGTATCCTAACCCCCACATTCCTATGACAGTTGACTCCGCTTGAGGATCTTGCATGTTTTTACTAATGAACCACTTTCTTCATTCATCCGTGTCACTGAAAAACCTTTTCTGCTGGGGATATCCCTCTTCTTTTGTGGCATAGCTCGAGAACTGGCATTTTCCCGAACTTTGAGTCTCATATGAATTTCCAAATTATGCCCATCGCTCTCCGTGTTGTTCCTTCTTGACTTGTCCACTGGCCTTGGCCTTGAGGTCTATAACTTTTGATTTCTGCGGGGGATATCCTTCTTGACACTGGTCCATCCCTCTGTCAATCTCCTCTTGCTGGGGAATATCCTTCTTGACACTGGCCTTGCGCTTGTTCCTTCTTGACTTATACCACCTGGATGTACCAGTTAGATCTCGTCTTGCATAATTGGAAAGCTCATGGCAAATTTTGAAGTCATTTCTCACAAACAGACTCTGTTGGGGATTTTTTAATGAAAGGAGAACGATAAAAGGGAACAGAATAAAAGACAAAAGAAAGGCATGACTCTCTAACAAGAAAACTATAAAATAAAAACCTATCAAATGCGGATACCAACTCTAATGGTCATGACATGCACATGTGACCTGTCCTCCGTTTTTAATCGTCTTTCACAATTTCCATCTGGTTATTTCCTTCGGATTCTCGCCCTTATTCGACTTGTAATTCCCGCAGGTTTTTACTATCAAGTCTCTCTCATTTTGATTTCTCTCAGCTTACAATCGCCTCATGGTGCCTGTGAAGGTTTTCACCAACAAGACTCTCTCGTTTGTATTACTTTTCAGTTGGGGATTGGGGTGTTACCGATGAGACTCTCTTTTTATTTCTTTTCTGCAGGGGACCGGAGTCTTTTTTGCTGGGGGTTGGAGTCTTTTCGTCAGGGATCAGAGTGTTATGTTCTGATAAGACTCTCTCATTTGCCTGCCTTGGCCTCTTTTGAAGACTAATCGGAAGGTCTTTCTTTGGATCATAATGTGGGATTTGGATAGGGCTAGAAAGAAAGGGTACTTGAAGGCTCAAAAACACATCAATTTTGGGTTCAAAATTACAACCTTCGGAACTAGATTTATTTACAACAAACACAACCTTTGCCCCAGTTTCTTGCTTGGGGATTTTTCATTTTTTCTTGTTACACTATGACCGAGTTGTGAAGAGCCTACGTATCCTCTTTGAGGAATCAGGTCAAACGTAGTTCCCAATTCCTCGTCGTTCTATTTTTTTCTTTTCTTTTTTTTTTATCTCTTTCTTTTCTTTTTGCTGTTTTTGTTGCTTCTCTTTTTTTTCCATGTTTGTGCTTCTAACCCTTGCTACTGATTCCGAAGGAGAGGTATAAAAGAAAACAAATAAAGCTCAAAGGGTTGAAGAAGGATAAAGTGTTTGGGTAGCAGAATAAAATGCCTTCGTCATTCTAATCTTCAAAACATGCCAAGCGCACACAACACAGCTAAACATTTGTGACATCTTCTGATTGTGTTATACTTGCTAGCTATATCCACACATTTGCCTTTTATTTGTCATTTTTAACGCACTGTTGGGAAACACTCTCATTTTTATTATCATGAACGACCCCTGTCAATTTGGCCAGCTTGTCTTTTAATTTCCAGCTGATGCGACATTCAACATAAGGTTCCTTTATGTTCTATTAACCCCAGTTTCATATGGTTCGAGCTTCAAATGATCTCAACATGTTCTTATTTCCCTTAAACGCCCCGATGATCTTCCAATTGCTTCATGATTAACTTTTAAGATTAGGCCAAAATTATGTGCGCACGTCATGTCACTAGAGTTGACAGAAAAGGACTATAAAGAGGAAAGACTAAACAAAAGAAAATGTCTAGAAATAATAGAAAACAGGGCATTGCATTAACCGACGAGACAACAACTTCGAACAACAAAACAAATAGACTAAAATGGGGTTACAACCCTTAGAACAAACCTAGACAACATTAAAGGAGATACTACGATCGAAGGGACTGGACAAAATCAAAAGATGGAAGTGTCTGATTTATAGATAACATCCAGATTACAACCCTGGAATAACCTGGACAGCAGAAATGACAACAAAATAAGCCACCAATATTCCTTCTCGCATGACTCTCCAATTGATAAGCCTGACATTTAGCCACAAATCCGATTATCATAATCACTATGGCCTTCTCCAATTTCAGTCAGCAAATTCCCAAGTGAATTCTCATACCCCATGTCACCAGGCATCATCCCCACAAAGTGTGCATCATCATGTGCAGGTAAAGGATTCAGCGTGATATTCTGGGTGTCACTGTCTTGAATCACAATCAACCTTTCCTGGATCATCCTTTCTATTTCCCTTTTTAGATCCCGACAACTTTTCACATTATGCCTCTGGGCATTGGAATGGTATTCACACCTTTTAGATGGGTCAAAGCTTCTTGCACGTGGGTCCACATTATTTGGAGGAATGGGTGCAATCATGTCATGTTGTTTTAGCTTCTCAAATAAGCTTGCAAAGGACTCTCCTATTGGTGTAAAATTATCTTTCAGCTTCTGTTCCCTTCTATATCCCTGGCTTGGAAATGGGTTATAAGGCACTTGGAAATTCTGTGGAAGCTGGTGGAGATTTTATGACACTCGTGCCCGTTTTCTTGGATGATTTGATGGCTGGACAACATACTGGGGTGGATCAATGGAGTACGGCAGGTTCTGAGGTGGATAGTAATGCTCAGGGGAGTTATGGAAAACCTGTCGAGGCTGCGCATACCGTCGAGGTGTTCTTCTGGGACCTCTTCTTGACCCTAACGTCATCATGACTTCTTCATCCCTCTTATTCATGTCACCAGATTCAATTTGGACAGCCTGAGATGCAGCCTTGAGAGCTGCTTGACTTATAATTCTGCCTGTCTTAAGACCGTTCTCTACTATTTCTCCCATTTTGATTACTTCCAAGAAAGATTTACCAACTGCGGACATCATGTTCTGAAAGTAATCCGGCTCTTGATCCTGAAGGAAGACGGTGATTAACTCGTGGTCATCCATGGGTGGCTTAGATCGAGCTGCTTGCTCTCTCCATTTAAGGGCATATTCCCTGAAACTTTCACTTGGTTTCTTCTTCAGATTTGAAAGGAAAATGCAGTCTGGGGCAATGTCGATGTTGTATTGGAATTGTTTGACAACGGTCTGTGCCATGTCGTTCCAGACGTACCAGCGAGATGCGTCTTGATCCAAAAACCATTCAAATGCTACTCCCGTAAGGCTTTCCCCAAAATAAGCTATTAGCAATTCTTCATTTCTTCCTAGACCCCTTAGTCGATTGCAATACCTTTTCAAGTGGGCTATGGTGTGTCCATGTCCATCGTACTTTTCAAATTTGGGAATCTTGAAACCAGGCGGCAAGTGGACATTGGGGAGCAGACATAGATCTTTGAACGCAACACTCTTTTGACCTGCCAACCCTTGCGTGTTTTTCAACCGTTGTTCTAAGCTTTTCATTCTTTGGGTTATTTCCTCCCGTACCATCTTTCTGGCAGGCTTCTCAATGTTTGCCAGAATATCAGACGAATATGAGTGGCGCTCTCCTCGACCATTGGCCCATGCTTGACATGCTTCAGTCAATTTCTTCTGTGGTATTCTATTTTCTTCAATCACAGTAGGCTCTTGTTGGACTCTCTGACCATGAGTCTTTTGAGAACTTGTAACAGCTTTGATGTCAGTTATTATTTTTCCTCGGATTTTGCGTTGTCCTCTTGCCACAAACCGACCACCTCAACTTTCTTCATAATTCAAAACATGTTACAATGGACTCAGTCAGTCCTTATTATTATCAATATTTTTTACTTCTTCTTTTTTTTTCTTTTTTCATTTTTTATATATACATATATAGTTGTGGTCGAATCTTATATGGATTGCCTACGTATCATAACCCCGCATGAATCAGACCGTGCGTAGTTCTGGCTAATACACGGTAAACAACAACAAAACACTTTTTTTTTAATTTTTATAATAAAACAAACTTGATAACACAGGTTTAAAAACTGACCATACTTAACAGGCTTTGACTAAAAGACGACCTACAGATTGAAAAATCAAACATACCACATACTCTAATCAAAAGGAAT
Organism: Nicotiana glauca; assembly: GCA_026770625.1. Classification (NCBI taxonomy): domain Eukaryota; kingdom Viridiplantae; phylum Streptophyta; class Magnoliopsida; order Solanales; family Solanaceae; genus Nicotiana; species Nicotiana glauca. The sequence continues at coordinate 38,492 of MU690771.1, forward strand.
ACAAATTAAAAAACAGACTTGGCAGATTCCTCCCCCTATATGCCAATTTTAACCAAATGGTTACTTTTGCAAACGTGGCCACTTCCCAATTTCTCATGAATTTTGAGGCCGTGGAGGATTTATTTTGTGACACTTCACAAACTTATCCGTTCTTTTACGAAAATAGCCTTTCGACAACTGACAGATACTCTAAGGCTATCTTGGCAAGAACGGTTTAAGACATCGCCGAAGCTGGCTCGACTTATTTTGACCAAAAATCCAAATGGTATACACTTGCCCATATTTTGCAAACACGGCCTTTCACCACCTCGGGGACGAAGATTTTAAGGCTGTGTTAGCTAACCGGCCAAAATCCTAAAAATAACCAAAGGTGGCTGTTTATGCAAAATCAGCCTTCCGGCGTCCCTTTCGAGAACATTCGGCTACTTCCGGGAAAAATAACATCACCGACTTATTTACGACTCTTTTTCTTTTTTTTTCAAAAAAATAGAAAACCCGATATTGCAAACACGACCTTTCAGTGCCTTGGGGACGAATATTTTAAGGTTGTGTGGGTCAATCGGCCTAAAATCTAAAAAAAATAATCAAAGGTGGATGTTTATGCAAAGTCAGCCTTCTGGCGTCCCTTTCGGGAACATTCGGCTATATTTGATAAGAACGGCATCACCCGACTTATTTATAACAAAAATTAAAATTTGATATTTTTTAGCTATTTTTGCAAAAGGGGAGGTTGGACTCGATGGGGGTTGCCTATGTATCTCACACCCTGTGAGAATCAAACCGGCGTAGTTCACCCAAGAAAATAACTAATTTTGAAAACAAGATTCTTTTCTTTTGTTTTTCAAATAAATCAAACTAAAAAAATAATTCCTCTTTTTCCTTTTTTTTTTCTTTTTATTTTCTCAAAATTTCGGCAGAGTTTCGACGCTATTTGAACATTGGTTTTTCCAAAATAGGTAATTATCTCTCTATGCTGCTATTATTATTTTTTCCTCTTCTTTTCAGATTTTCCCAATGTTCAAAGCCGATCAGCATGCAAGTCCGAAGCAAATAAATGCGTAAAACAAACAGGATGCAGCAGGATGGTCCTTTTCATTACAGGTTGCCTGTCCTAGACGGACCCAACCCCTGTGTTGAGTCCCCTAAGTCGAATGCAACATGATGCAAATAAGCGTTCCTACTAGGGATCCGGCATGAGGTTTTGTTATACTAGGTTTAAATCCTGGGGTTTTGATCTAGACATGGGGTACCCGAGCGGACAACTAGGGCCGAGGAGAAGGCGATGTAACGGGAGCACTAAGTCTGCCCGTCCTTGTCGCTTGCCCAACCTCGCTCTATTTGGTAAAATTTCTACAGAAAAAGTGGGCTAAGCGAACGTATGCACCATTTTCAGAAGACTCAGAAGGGGTGGAGTAAGAAAGCAATTATATACAATTCAACAATATTAAATCGGTAAATAGATAACAATAAGCACAGAGGTTCACAAAAATACAATAATATCAACAATAAATAAGCCAAGTAAAAATCATAAAACAAGCTCGAATTCTTGAACCCTGAACAAAAGTTCTGGGTTCTAGTCCCCAGCAGAGTCGCCAGAGCTGTCGCACCTCCTTTTTATGCTACCACACCCCGTGAAGGGTGTAATAAAGGGAGTTTTTCCAATTAAAGGACAATCAAAACGGGATTCGTTTATTAAGAGATTCAGAGTCGCCACTTGGGAGATTTACGGTGTCCCAAGTCACCGGTTTGAATCCCGAATCGAAGAAAAAATTGACTCTGTATTACAGTCCGTGAACCAAAAATCCGAGTAAGGAATTCTGCTAACCCGGGAGAAGGTGTTAGGCATTCCCGAGTTCCGTAGTTCTAGCACGATCGCTCAACTGTTATATTTGGCTTAAATTATCTGATTTTTGACATATTTTTGAACCTATGTGCAAATTTTAACTTTGAACCGCTTTTATTATTATCATTATTTTAGAGAGAATTGCAACGTCGTGGAAACGCATCTCGAACCACGTCACATCAATGTACTCGTGGTTGTTGATACATCTCGACTCCGTTGAGATTGGGATATGGGTCACATAAATGTGCACCCAAGTTTAGGAAAGTAAAATTATTAAAGGGGCACCTAAAGTGACTAGCGCGTTATTATCTTTGGGAAAAGCCGTTAAATTCGCTAAACAGCCCATCCCGGGTTCTAAAGGTTTATTATAAACATTTAATGAGGGCCCCGCGATTTATGTGTTTTTATTCGGCGAGGCTCGTCTCATTTATTCTTTAAAGGTCAGTCCTAAAGCGACTATGATTTTTCTTATTATTTTGTCTCTAGAAAAACACAAGAAAAGTCCTAAATAATTTGTTATTGGACTGAGGTAAATCAGTCATTGGCCCAGGTCCAAACGTGAAGGAAATTGACATTGGACCTTGGCCCGCGTAGCGGATAAATTGAGGCCCAAACGGCTGGAGATACTACTCAATGGCCAAGTCTCAACAGATGCACGAAATAGCACTTAAAGGCAAATTCAAATGGCCCAATTAGTTCCAACACATACTAACTAATTTTTATGCAATCTTACAGTATATTCGGTCTTGAGCAATGCAGCTCAAATTAAATTTATCACTGATTACTTAGTTCCTTGTTTCAACAGCCCAAGCTCCTATTTACTTGACCATTAACGAACTCCTAACTGTTGCTAAAGGTGAATTCAAATTGGCGAACCACAGTACAAGCTGCTCAATTGCAAGATATTAGTTCAAATTATCAAGACTAGACTAGCATTCAACATTCAGGATTCTAAGCATGAGCTTCTGTGATTATGAGCAAAGTTTGTAGACTGATTGTCGATTCACTTTTAACTGCTAATACGTGAAAATTGCAGACCTTGAATTCGTTTCCTGCTTCAGCTACTCTTCTAACTTCGATAGTTAATCTATACGGGACCAAAATCAAACTAACTAGGATCCGTGAATACTATTCAGTTTAATCAATCCGACAGTCTATTCAGTTACACAAACGTACTGAACTACTACAACTCATGCTATTTCAGATTAACCATACAAGTCAATTATTATTTGAAGTAGTCCTTAGTTCAGTTATAATAACAATCAAATCATACAAAACTCTATAAAATATATAGAAGCATTAAAAATAGGACAACATCAGCAAAAATATAGCTTCCATTTCATCTCATGTTTTCAATAGGAGTTGACACATCAACACAAGCTTGAGATATGTACCTGGTAATCGAAATACAAGTAGAAGAAGAGGAGGTCAACCACAGCAATGTAACAGTAGCAGCCACAAACAGTTTCCACCAATGTTGAATAACCAACAGCCCAAGAATAGGTTCAAAATCCAGAAATATTCAACAAGCTAACAGAGAACTAACAAATCAACCCAAAACTAGCTTGAACGAGCCCATAGTAGCTCAAAATCGAATTCGAAATACTCCTAAAGCCTTACTAAAGCCAAAACTCAACCAGAGAGCCACTCAACTTGACCCAAAATTGCTTGACATCACACCAGACACAACTCTGAACTTCTATCACCACAGATTGAGCTAAGTGATTTGCATTAAGCACTATAATCTGAATGTGACCTAAAAAAACACTAATGTAACAGTACCTTGTCCTAAACTCTCTCTTAATGTTTGTTTTCAAAATTCTCAAAGCTCTCTGTCTGTGTTCAAGCTTGGAAAGTTGATTTTAGTTCTCAAAAAATCTCTCTAAAGACTGATTTTTTAGGATTCAAAAACCAGCCCACTCCTAAGCCCTAAAAATCTGAAAAAGAACTCTCAAGAAATGCTCTCAAAAAGACTAATTTAAACTCTATCTTTTCTCTTCCCACTGACCAAGAAGAGATCCCCCAGCTCTGTCACAACTGCCTCTATATATACCCAAAAAACAGACCCCTTATCATTCTTGAAACACTTAAACTAATACCTCCACCACTTTACCCATGATATTCTCTTACACCCCCACTACTAAGTGTCTTGTGTCATTTTTTATTCAAAGTTATGGGTGCCTATTTGTTTAATACCATTATGTCCTGTTCCCCACTCCTATTAAACAAATGCATTAATTTAATGGCACACTAGTGCCTATTGACAGAACACTCAACTTAAACAATTCTTCAAGTTTTCTAAGTCCCCAAAATACCCCTGAAACTACTGAAATCTACTGCCCTAATCCCCTGTGATTTACTGAGACCAATTCAAATCTTTAACTACCCGTTCAGCTACAACCAATTCAATCAATCAATTAACTTAAACACCAATTAACCTAAACTAATTCCTAATTAAACAATGGACTGAATCTACAGCAGCTATAACCAATACAACTTATCAGGCTCAATCGAATAGTTCAAGCTAGAACTCAAATTTGATTAAATGGCATTAGAACAAGAACACTGATTCAGGACAATTGATCGGACTGGACTGTTAAGGTCAAAACTGATACACACGCGTACATGGGAATAACCAACTTTGAAAAAATTGTATTTTCTAAATTGATCTCAGACAGAATGGAATTACCTTGAAGCTCGTGATTCATGAAACAACTAATCATCAACTAATTCGAAGAACACAACTAAACCACAAACATGAACAGACTAAGTGATGAAACTAATTAATCGACTCAACAATATGCTAATCAACAGGGGAAAATTGGACCAGAAAAAGGTCCAGAAGAGGAGAAGAAGATAATCGACAAAAATAATGAAAAATCAAACAAAATACCACAAACCTAAAACAAATAAACAATGACAAAATAGAACAGAAAA
>MU690771.1:44004-83566 GCA_026770625.1 Nicotiana glauca
TCAACTAAGATCAATGACTTGGATCAAGTTACTAATGCGAAACGGGGTCATTTGGTAGTAACGGGGACTGGGTTGGTCTTTGGTAAATGGGTCGGGTTCGGTTCTTAGATACGGGTACTGATCTGTGACCGTTGGATATGGCTTGGGTGAATGGCTGAGATTTTTCGCCATTGAAATGACGTAGTTTGGCTCCTATACTATGTCGTTTCACCATCTTGTGAGAGGAGTTGCCTGGACCGGGTTTGGCACAAAATTTGGGCTGGACTAGGTCAAAATTTAACGGCCCAGTCCGATTTTCTTTGTATTTTTGCTCTCTTTTTTCTTTTATATTCTTTTAATTCCTAATTTCCAAAAATTCTAACATAATTTGTAAAACCATAATTAGCTTAAGAAATCCTAATTAACCTTTATTAATAATTGTCACACAAAATTGAATACAAAGAAAATCACACAATTTGACATTAGACACTAAAATGCGAAGTACGTTATTTTTTGGTTTTCATTTTTGTAAAGCAAACTCAATTACTCCTAATTGCAAAATTTAATCCTAAAATGCGAAATATTTTTGTATTTTCATTAATTCAACAAATAAACATGCACAGACAACTGTAAACAATTCATGAAAAATAACACAAAATTCGCAACAATTGTAAACAAACAAAATTATTTTATTTTTGAATTTTTGGAATGATTCTCATATAGGGCAAAAATCACGTGCTCACAGGTGGTACTTAATTGGTGCTATTGTATGAGATTTTGTGGGGGATTCTTGTTCTAAAAAGCTTCAAAGGTGTTGTGAGGGCTTAATGCCCATGAGGTGTTTGCGGAATGGTCCCCAATGAGCATGATTATGTAGTTGTGACCACTTTTGCGTGTGAAGTCTGAGTAACCGCATTAAGTCACAATATTTTTGTTGTGCTGGGCTAATGTGTTCCTGTTTTGCAGGTATCATGGAACCATCATGAAAGCACCAAGCCACAGGTCCATCATCAAACCGACAAGCTGGCACATCTAGGACACAAGGGGCAGCCCCTGCACGCCCCTATGACTGCAGCAAATTTGTTTCGGCTGAGGCTCAGGCCCGCTTTGCGGAGAGGGCCACTAAAAAGCCAATTTTATAGAGTGGCATTAACATCCTTTCAGTCAAGGAGTGTTGTCCCCACATGTATTCAGAGTTGATGGTGAGGGGTTTGCAAGACTTCATTGATGAGCCAGGGGAGGCCAATGCAATGGTTATGAGAGAATTCTATGCTAATCTGCCAGAGCATATAGACAATGTGGTCATGGTGCACCGCAAGGCAGTAGATGTCTCCATTGAGGTGATATGCACAGCATATCAGTTGCTCGATCCTTTACCCGAGAATACGGACTTTTATGAGTATGGCAAAAATCCAACAGACGCCAAGTGGGAGCGCTTCTTTGATGATATTTGCGCACTCGGAAAAATGGCGGAGTGGCTGGAACACAGTGAGAAGTTCCACTTATCCGTCTTGACTCCAGAGGCGAAGAGCTGGTTATATGTGATTAACAGTCGCCTTATATCCTCCAAAAATACTACGGAGGTGAATAGACCCCGAGCTGCATTGATTTGGTATTTCATCAAGAGTCTTCCCTTCGATATGGCCAAGGTGATCCACGACGAAATGTTTATCCGGAGCTCCCAATGCAGGTATGGTTTTTTTCCCCTCTTTGGTGACTAAGCTTTCCAGGCAAGTGAGGGTGCAGGAAAATCTTCGTGTGGATGGGCTGGTGAAAAATGGTCACAAGATTCGACTGATAAGTTAGGATTTTAACATGATTATACCCCCTACTTGCTATTGCTTTTGTTACAAATTACCACAAAATAGTCCAAATATGTTTACAAGTTGCGCTTGATTGCAGGTTTGAGCAACAAGAGACAAATGTCAAAGATCAACTCAAAACGGAGTGAAACCTACCAAGTGTAAAAGACCAAGTGAAGTGAGGAAAAGGAAGACCTAGCGCGGACCGCACTGATATGCCACGCGTCCGCCCTAAGAGATTCAGAGGCAGGTTAATTTAAGTGCATGTCGCGCGGCCGCGCTCCACTTCTGCCCGGTCCGTGCTAGTAAGGTTCAGAGAGTCACAAATGCAAGACAAAGTCCCACACGGCCGCGCTACATATCAGTGCGGTCCGCGTGGATGAGATTCAGGGAACTGGAAATTTGGCCATCTAGCCACGCGGCCAAGCTGACTTTCTGCACGGTCCGCGCCCGTCTTACATCGCGGTCGCGCTACAATTCTGCGCAGTCCACGGTCTCAACTTCAGAGATGAGATTTTAAGAGTCCAAGAGCCAACACGGCCGCACAACCTTTTTGCGTGGTCCGAGCTGACCCCGCAGGGGTATTTTTGTCCAGTTTTTCTAGCCCGGTATAAATAGGACATTTTACCATTTTTTAGGTTAAGTTTTTTTCTGAATAGAGCTGCACTCGTGAGACTTAATATTGTTGCCATTTTCGGCACTTTTACTCTTCACTATTGTAGATTCTACTTAGTAATCAATTAATATGTTTAGTTCATCATGTACTTCTTCTGTTTCTTCTCTAATTATGTCTAGCTAAACCCATTAGCTAGGGTTGTTGCTCAACTCTAGTGTGGGTAGTTAATGGGTGTTGTATTCTAGGGTGAGATTGAGATTGGGTGTTTGTTATTTTGGTCAATTCTGTGTTTTAATTTAGAATTTGTGGTTGCAAACACAGATGCAAGCTTTGTGGGTCTAACCCTTCTTGAGAAAGAGAGTCTATGACCCTAAAAGTTGACCCAACAAGGAATTGGGATGGACCCATGAGAATGGTATTCCCAATTAACGGGTTAAACCTCGAGAGAGTAATTACCCTGCTTGAACCCTAGTTGCTTGGTCAAATTGTCCTACTCAATTGGTCTCGAGAGAGTCAATTGGGAAAAATCATTCTCTCTACCGAGAGGTGTGAGAATGAATACAATTGTGCAACGGCTATAGCAAAAGCCCCAAATATATCAATCTCATCTTAGTAACTTCTACCCGTTAGCTAGCCACCTAGGTAGTGTCACAACCCTAGTGCTTTTCTCCATATTAAATACAGCTTAGCAATATTCTCTTTAGCATAATTTAGCTTTAATCCTAGATTACAATAGTAGTATTAAGTATAAAAAAACCCCAAAAATATTAGGAGTGCAATTAGAAGTACAAACGCAATTCTAGGCTAAACAGGCAATACAACTCCACTCCAAACTTCCTGTGGAAATTCGATACCGAACCACTATTCGAGTAAAAGCTGTTGCTACCCGCTCTTCCTACCATTGTGTAGAGTTGAGACGGCCGCGGTCACTTTTTGGCGCCGTTGCCGGGGAGCTTATGGTGTTGACTATCTGTGTAGCTAGTTTTGTGTTTTGCTTCTCTTTCCTTCCTTTTTACTAATTTTGTTGTGTCGATCTATCAGGTACAAATGGCTCTAAACAGAAATGACCCTCTTGGCAACGTGGTCGTGGGGGAGAAGGTTGAGGATCTTGAACAAGAAGATGTATTACCTCAAGCTCCAAGGAGAGGACGAAATGCCAATGCAAATGAGAACTTACCAGACCCTCCTCCGCCTCCACCTAGAGTAGCTCTAAGAGTCCTTCCAAACCAGGGTTATGCGAGTGTCATAGTTCCTCCCCGAATTCGGGCGGGGAATTTTCAAATCACCAATGTTATGTTAACTTTGCTCGAGCAAAGAGGGTATTTTACGGGCGCCTCTGACCAAAATGCATACAAGCACTTGAAGGGGTTCGTAGATACTTGTTGGGGGAGTAAACAAACAAATGTGTCAGAGGATGGATTGAGATTGAGGCTTTTCCTGTTCTCTCTTCGGGGTAAAGCATCGGATTGGTTAGAAAGGCTTCCAAATCATTCTATCACAACGTGGGATGAATTAGCGGACAAATTTATTACCGAGTTCTTTTCTCCAAGTCACATGGTGGTGCTCCGTGATGAAATTTTGGCTTTCAAACAAGAGCCAATGGAACCCTTGCACGAAATATGGGAGAGATTTAGAACTATGGTTAAAGAGTGTCCAAATAATAATATGAATGATGTGATGATTCAACAAACATTCTATAGGGGCATCAACACAACCAACCAATGTATTGTGAACCAATTGGCGGGAGGAAATTTTATGAAGCTCCCTTACAATAAATCTTGTGATGTGTTAGATGGAATGGCCGATACTTCTTCGGCATGGCAAAGCCGGGCAAACGTTCCTCAAGGTGACCCTAATGTCATACATTTGCATAAGGAGTTGCGTGATCATGGCCAAGCCATTGCCGAACTCACAACAACAATGAATCAATTGGCGAAGGCACAATTGCAACAAGTTCAAAACCCGTGCCAAATCAATGCGATGGAAGGAGTGAGTATGATGAAAAGAAGGCAAAAAGGGCAACAACCTCAAGGAAATTGTGATAATTATGATGATGGTGGTGGTTATTCGAATGAGTGCTATGATGAGCAAAGTGAAGATTGTCAATATGTTAATAACTACCAAGGGAATAGAGGAAACCTGGGAAATCAACAATGGCGTCCCCAAGGAAATTGGGGCAATCAACAAGGAGACAGAAATTGGAATAACAACAATCAACAACAAAGTGGTAGAAATTGGAACGGGAACAACCAAAACAACAATTGGGGGAATCAAGGTAACAATGGTGGAAATTGGAATGGGAACAATAGCAGTTGGAACAACAACAATCAAGGAGGGTGAAATAATAGTGGCAATCAAGGCAACCGGGGGCAAGGCTTTCAAACGCCCCCATGTACCAACAACTGAATAATCCACCCCCCTTTTAGTCACAAGGTGCTAGTTCGTCCGGAAGTGATATGGGTAGAATAGAGATGATGTTTGAGCAAATGATGAAGAAGAATCAAGATTCCGACACTCAATTGGCTTTTCATAATACATCTATCCGGAACTTGGAGGTGCAAATAGGACAAATTTCACAATCATTAAATACTCGACCTAAGGGTGCTCTACCAAGTGACACGGTAGTGAACCCGAAGGGAGGGAATAACCATGTGATGGCCGTGACAACGAGAAGCGGAAGAGGCGGTTATATGCATTCCTTGAATGAAAATTGGGTTGTGGATGAAGAAGTTGAGTTGCATGATGATGATGTGCCTTTAAATGTTGAAAATGCGGTTGAACCAAGTGTGACAAATGATGTGCATATTGATATTGATGATAAGGCCGGGATAGAGACTCAAGATGCCATGAACCCGTCTAGGGAACACATTATTGATATACCCGAGCCGGCAGTTCCCAAGGCCTAGGCACGCCTTGCCCTCAAAGGCTAGCAAAGCAAAAAGGAGACAACCAATTCAAGAAGTTCATTGAAATGATGAAAAGTCTTACTATAAATGTGCCATTGGTGGAATCCCTTGAACAAATGCCGGGGTACGCAAAATTCATGAAGGATTTGGTTACGAAAAAGAGGTCAATGGAGTGTGAGACAATCAAGATGACTCATTAAGTGAGCGCAATTATACATTCCATGGATCCAAAACTTGAGGACCCCGGTGCATTCACTATCCCATGTACCATTGGAAGTTCCAACTTTGGAAAAGCCCTTTGTGACTTGGGGGAGAGTATAAACTTAATGCCATATTTGGTCTTCAAGACCTTGGGAATCGTAAAACCTCGCCCAACTTCAATGAGGCTCCAAATGGCGGATCAGTCAATGAAACGGCCTTTGGGTATAATTGATGATGTACTTATTCGTGTTGATAAATTCATCTTGCCGACCGACTTTGTTATATTGGATTGTGAGGTGGACTTTGAAGTCCCGATTATTCTTAGAAGACCTTTCCTAGCTACAGGGAAGGCTTTGGTTGATGTTGAGGTGGGAGAGTTGACCTTCCGTGTTGATGATGAGAAGGTGGTGTTCCATGTGTGCAAGTCTATGAGGCAACCAAATAGCACCGAGGTGTGCTCGTTTGTGGACATTGTCACGGCGGTGATAGTGGATGACACAAGCGCGATGATTAATGTTGAAGATCCACTAGAGGTTGTTCTTCTTAATATGGATGTCAATGAGGATGCTGGAAGAGTCGAGTGCATGAATTCATTGCATGGCATGGGTTCATATTCATATGAGCCTAGAAAATTATCATTGGATCTTGAAAATCGCAAAACTCCACCAACTAAGCCATCTATTGAGGATCCACCTGTGTTGGAGTTGAAACCACTTCCTCCTCACCTCAGGTATGAATTATTAGGCTCTAATTGTACTTTACCTATTATTCTTTCGTCTTGCTTAACTACCATGTAGGTTGATGCCACTTTGGTGGTTCTTCAAAAGCGAAAAAGGGCGATTGGATGGACATTGGCCGATATTCGGGGGATAAGCCCCGCATTTTGCATGCACAAGATCATTTTGGAGGAGGATGCAAGACCTTCTCTTGAACATCAAAGAACATTAAATGAGGCGATGCAAGAAGTGGTTAAGAAAGAGGTTATCAAGTGGCTAGATGCCGGTGTGGTTTACCCGATCTCGGATAGTTCATGGACCTCTCCGGTCCAATATGTGCCAAAGAAGGGTGGAATGACGGTAGTGACCAATGCCAACAATGAGTTGATTCCTACTCGGACGATTACGGGTTGGAGAGTGTGTATGAACTATAGAAAGCTTAACAAGGTGACAAGAAAAGATCATTTCCCACTACCATTCTTGGGCCAAATGCTCGATTGTCTTGCGGGCCAGGCTTTTTATTGTTTTCTAGATGGCTACTCGGGGTAAAATCAAATTCTCATTGCCCCAGAGGATCAGGAAAAGACAGCCTTTACATGTCCTTACGGCATGTTCACTTTCTCGAGAATGCTATTTGGACTATGTAATGCCCCGACGACCTTTCAAAGGTGCATGATGGCAATATTCACCGATATGGTGGAGGATATCTTGGAGGTCTTCATGGACAATTTCAGCGTGGTGGGGGATTCATTTGAGGAATGTTTGGTGAACTTGGATAAGGTGTTGGAAAGATGTGAAAAAACCAACCTTGTGCTCAACTGGGAGAAATGTCACTTTATGGTGCAAGAGGGTATTGTATTGGGTCACAAAATCTCAAAACATGGAATTGAAGTTGTTAAGGCAAAAATTAAGGTTATCTCAAGGCTCCCTCCCCCTACTTCTGTTAAAGGGGTGAGGAGTTTTCTTGGTCATGCCGGGTTCTATCGGCGATTCATTAAAGACTTCTCGAAAATTGTGAACCCGCTTTGCAAATTGTTGGAGAAGGATGTCAGGTTTATCTTTGATGAGAAGTGCATGGAGTCTTTTGAGCTATTGAAACACAAGTTGACCACAACTCCTATCATCACCGCACCTAATTGGGAATTGCCCTTTGAACTTATGTGCGATGCGAGTGATATGGCGGTAGGTGCGGTGCTAGGCCAACGGATCAACAAGATGTTCTATCCCGTGTATTATGCTAGCAAAACGATGAATGAGGCCCAAAGAAACTACATGGTGACAGAAAAAGAGCTATTGGCTATTATGTTTGCGATGGAGAAATTTCGACCTTATCTTATGAGGGCAAAAGTGATCATACACACGGACCATGCAGCCCTCTGGTATTTGATAAAAAAGAAGGATTCGAAAGCAAGATTAATGAGATGGGTGCTACTTCTTCAGGAATTTGACCTAAAGATTGTGGATAGGAAGGGAAGCGAGAATCAAGTTGCGGACTATTTGTTCCGGCTAGAGGAAGAGGGGAGACCATGTGATGGTGTTGAGATAAATGTTACATTCCCCGATGAGCAGCTTCTTTCCATTTCTATGTGTGATATGCCTTGGTTCGCAGACATCGCCAACTTCATTGTGACCGAAAATGTCCCGTGTGAGCTCTCTTTCAACCAAAGGAAGAAACTCAAGCAGGATAGCTTGGGTTTTTATTGGGATGATCCGTATTTGTTTAAAATTTACACGGACGGGGTGATAAGAACATGTGTATTGGAAAGTGAACAAATGAACATATTGGAGGCTTTTCACTCTTCTTCCTATGGTGGCCATCATGGGGGAGTGAGGACGGCTTCAAAGGTCTTGAGTTGCGGCTTCTATTGGCCGACATTGTTTAAAGATGCTAGTGACTTGGTGAAGAGATGTGATGCATGCCAAGAGCCGGCGGGATTTCAAAGAGGGATTAAATGCCTCTCAATACAATTCTCGAGGTGGATATTTTTTATGTTTGGGGCATTGATTTCATGGGCCCGTTCGTGAGGTCTTGTGGGAACACTTATATTCTCGTGGCGGTGGACTATGTTTCAAAGTGGGTTGAAGTCGTGGCTTTACCCAACAATGAAGCCCGAAGTGTTGTGGCATTCTTAAAAAAAAGTATCTTCACTAGATTTGGCACCCCTCGTGCTATTATTAGTTATGAGGATCCCATTTTTGCAACAAGGCTTTTGACTCATTGCTTGCTAAGTATGGAGTTAACCACAAAGTGACCACCCCCTATCATCCACAAGCTAGCATTCAAGTGGAAGTCTCAAATCGGGAAATAAAGAGTATTTTGTCCAAAACGGTAAATGCTAATAGGACCGATTGGTCGAATAAATTGGATGATGCTCTTTGGGCTTATCGGACGGCTTACAAGACTCCAATTTATATATCTCCGTATCGGTTGGTGTTTGGTAAGGCTTGCCATCTTCCGGTGGAATTAGAACACAAGGCCATGTGGGCATTGAGAAAGTTGAACTTGGAATGGGATGTTGCAGCCAACCTCCGTGTGGAGCAATTGAATGAGCTTGATGAGTTTAGATTTCATGCCTACTTCAGCTCGTCCTTATATAAGGACAAGATGAAGTACCTTCACAACAAATATTCTCGGGGTAAGGATTTCAAGGTGGGCGACATGGTTCTTCTTTTTAACTCCCGGTTGAGGTTATTTCCGGGAAAGCTCAAGTCAAAGTGGAGTGATCCGTTTGAAGTGGTATTTGTGACTCCTTTTGGTGCTCTTGATCTCAAAAACAAGAATGGTGAAGTATTCCGGGTCAATGGGCATCGTGTCAAGCATTATTTGGGAAAGTTTGATGACAGCCACGTGTTGGCACTCATTCAATTGAAGTGATATGATGGTAAAATGTGTCGTGCGCGATGTTAAATCAGGCGCTTCTTGGGAGGCAACCTATGTCTTTTTCTATTTCTTTGATTCTCTTTATAAACTAGGACTTTTGAGCGAATGGTTTGTGTAGGGATGATGTTGAAGCAGTGCAATACAAAAGTACAAAATAACAGGTCTCTGAAGTTTTCCACGCGGCCGCGCTACACTTTCGCGCAGTCTGTGTGGGAAGCTAGATTCAATGTGCTGGACATAAATCTAGCGCGGTCCGCAGTCATTTTTGCACGGCCGCGCTGGTAGGTAAATTATGGGGTCCCACTTTTTTCTATAAATAGAGACCCAAGGCCTCACTTTACCCTTTTCGCACTCTGACTTCCTGAGCCCTAATTTCTACTGTTCATCTGAGACTAATCTTCTGTGTTTGCATCAAGTGTTTTGATTATTCATAATTCCTGGTAACATTTCTTGCAAATTTCATTAATTAATTTTTATTTTTATTTTTTGTTTGCTTCCCAGTAGTATAGCTTCTTCTTTCTTCCCATTTTTCTTAGGGTTAATGATTAGGTTAGTTTTCTTGTTAGTTTAGTTTTGACTACTTAGCATGATTTTCTATAAGGATAATTCAGTAAGGTCAACTAGGACCCAAAAACTTGAACAAAAATGGACAAAATTGTCAAAACCCTAGCTCAGTTCAAATCCATGGCCCAGTGCGGCCATGCGCCATTTCTGTGTGGTCCGCGTTGTTATGTATGTGTGCTTAACTTGTTACCAGCGTGGCCGCATCGCATTTTTGCGCGGTCCATGCTGGCCCAACGCGGACGCGGTCCATATCAGTGTGGACCGCGTTGGGAAGATTCAGAGAGGTAAATTTTGGGGCTTATGCCAAGCGCGGCCGCACTTCACTTTTGCGCGGTCCGCGTTTCCCTCAGCGTGACCGTGTGACTGTTTTGTGTTGTCCGCGTACCTGTATCCTGCTGTGTCCTGCTTCTATGTTATGCTATCCAATGTGCCCTCCTCTAGTGTTATTCATCCATTTCACTGTATGTGCCTACACTAACAATGTTAGACGTGTATTTTTTGCAGATCATGGTTAAAAAATGAGACGGTAAACAAACACAACAACTCGGGAGAGGTGGTGCCTCCCGAGGGAGTAAGGGAAAGAGAATAGCTAAACTCACTCCCCAGGCTCGAGAAAATAATTAAAAAAACCCGTAACCTGATACGGGCTGCTGATAGGGCAGCCTCTCATTCTTTGGGGAGTGAGTATGTACCATCCAAGAGCATATCCTCAGAGTTTGTCCCAACTCACATAATCGACCCCCTCCACCTAGTTGATACTCCTCCAACATCACCCTCAACCAAAAGACTAGTGAATGTAGTCTCGAATTTGTCTGATGAGTCCGCAGCAGGTAGTGGTGCACAATACTCCACCTCCCCCACAGATTCACTATCCGGGGAGAGTGTTGGACATGGTGAGGGAGGTGAGCTTTAGGTCGGGGGTGTTGATAGAACTAGAAACCCTGAGGCTTGGGAAGATCGTTTCGTGAGTCAGGTGGCATTTCACAAGTTTAGAGAGTGGTGGCCCTTGAGGAAGTTCATCCCGGAGAGAACTTTCATTGACACAGACCTTCTACCCCACAACTCGAATGTGCAAAAGGAGTTCCGAACTAGATATGGTTGGGAATTTTTCAAAGAAACGTGTATTGAGGCCAATGAACACATGGTGAGAGAGTTTTATTTCAATGTTGCTCATATAGTCAAAGATACGAGGGTGACGAAGGTGAGAGATAAAATGGAGATGTTTGATGGAAAGTCCTTGAATGACTACTTGGGATTCAAGGAGGAGGATGAGTTGGAATATTTGGCTAAGTTGACAATGGGCAAGGAAGTGCGACCGTGGTTGGCCAACTACTTGGCAATTCCAGGCACTGTTCCTAAGTGGTTGAAAGCCGGAGAGAAGATTTACAGGAACACCTTCAACTTCGAGGCTCGAGGGTGTTTGACCTTTGTTTGCAGCCGGATTGACCCTTCTACCCATGATCATACAGTTCCTCTTGCTCGGGATATTCTTGTGGCATCTATCATGGTCCGGCTTCCTATCAATGTGGGTAATGTCATCTCAAGGGTCATTTATGCTGTAGGACAGGAGACGAACACAAACTACCATTTTCCCAACACCCTGTCTATGTACTTTAGGGATCTAGAGGTCAAGAAGAAACGGTTTGATGTCAAGACCAAGTCGGTGGCTCCCTACTCATGGTATAGCATGTTGGGTTCAGACAACCCAGAGTCAAAGAAGTACCAGCCACCCACCTCTGCCCCACCTGGTCAGTCTGAGGAGCCAATTGTGGTAAAGCCTTCTACCGGGCCATACACCATTCCTGCTACTACTACCAGTGAGACCTTGCCCCCAGATCCTTCGTTGCTGGCCTAAGTACTTCAGCTGGTCCGGTAGTCCCATCATCAAAGACTCATCCGTTCAGTTCCCACCAATTGAGTCACTCATTAGCCAGTTTGAACAACTGGATGTCAGCTGCGACATCCAAGTTGTCCACATTGGCCACTTCAGTTGAAGCCCCGTCAGCATCAGCCATTGCTCAGATTCCTCAATCTATTGAGGATACCTTGAAGAAGCTACTAGCCAACCAGGAGAAGATTTTGGAGGCTCAGGCCACCTTGACTAACGTGGTAGATTCACATGGCAAAGCTCTCAAGGAGCTTGCCAAGGAGCACAAAAAGATGAGAAAGTCAAGGGCGTCTAAGGAGTCAGTGAAGAAGATTAGAGCAGATGTGGACAAGCTATTAGCAGATTAGATGCCTTTAGACTTGCTATTTGGGGATCCAGCCCTGGATCCAGCAGCATCTCAGCCACAGTAGGAGGAGGAGCCCAGGCCTCCAAGGAAGAAGAGGAAGCTCCCCAGCACAGAGGGTGCAGTGATTGAGCTAGCACAGGTTCAGGAGGGTCCTTCCGGTGATGTACCAGATATTCAGCTGGTCCAGCAGCAGGACCCTGTCCCAGCAGCAGAGCAGCAGCAGGCCAGGAACTAGTCTGAGGTTCCCGCCCGTACAGAGCACCAGGGGACCACTGAGGATCCCATGAAGACAGACCAGGCTTAGGAACTTCTATATCCTTTCATCTATTTTTGTGCTTATTTGTGTAGTTGGCATTGGGGAAAATGCCAGCTCTTATTCATGGGGATGCGCCCTACTTTTTGGATTATCTGGATAACTGTACATATTAGATTCGCATTTTATGTTTTGATGATTTGATTTTCTAGTTTGTCTGTATATAACTTTACATTTTAGATACTTTTCTCGTACCTTTTATTCTCTTTTGGTCTGTATATAAAGCACTTTTGGTATATATTCATCCCTCATTGTATATTCTACTCCCCTATTGTACATATTCATTCGATTTCTCTATTTTCGCAAAAAAAAAATTGTTTTTAGCTTAGTAGATAGGCTCGTAGCCTTTTGGTTTTGTTTTTGGCATTTACAATAAGCCCTTGGTTTTCTTAATGCCACGATTCTTTCCAAGGATGGAGTATAGTGTGAACCGTGTGGCTCTTCCTGATGATAGATGGAATGACTACCTTCTTAAGGGTTCGAGTCTGTTTTTTATTTTTATTTTGTTTTTGATATTTCGTGGTTAAGGGTACCTCAGGCAAAGCTTCACTTGGGCCTAACACATTTGCCTTTGATCCCATGGTCAAAGACTTAATGTTGTGTTTATGGTATGGTGAAAGTTGTGGCCTTGAGACTCTTGTGTTAACCAAGCAATCATCATGTGGTCTTGTTGGACCATTGTGCGCTTGAATCGTAACTAAGGTCGTTGTGGGCCCTCGACTCGATATCTTTAGCAATCCCCTAGCATGTATGGTGAGGAATCAAATTTTGAGTCCAAGTCTCAAGCCGATGGTCTAGAACTTGCCCCGAGTGTTTGTTGAGGCGAAATCATAGGTGAAGTTTGACTTGAAAGGTGACTATAGGCTCTCCTTGATCTAATTGTAAAATAAACAATTCCAGGGCCTACCAACAAAATGATCCCTAGTTAACCCTTTTGAGCCCTAAACCTTCTTCTTTCATGAACCAATGTTACAAGCCTATACCCGTTCCTACCCTCTATTGGCACCTACATTTCCCTTGAGCAATGGCAAATTCAAAGTTTGGGGGGAGAGACAAGAAGGAAAACAAAAAGAGAAAAAGGTACTAAAGCAAAAAGAAAAAGTCAAGGCAATGAAAAAGACAAAAAGAAAGACCAAGGAGAAAAAGAATAAAAAGGGGTCAAGAAAAACAAAAGTGAAAAAGGTGTGGAAACAAAAGTAGAAAAAGGAGAAATGATTTGAATTGCCTAAAGAAGAGTAACAATATGTCCCTCTAACCCCTTGAAAAGAAGTGAATTACACAAATGAGTCAAGAAAGTGTGCCAAAATGAATCAAAGAAATTGCTTAAGGGAAGGTTGAACCCATTTGAACAAAAACATGTCCTACCCTCACCCAAAAGCCTTCACAATTGACTCCCCAAAAGCTCTATAGTATCTTGAGTCGAAGGGAACCTACATTAGTGGATACTTACATAAGGGGCAAGCATATGGTACCTAGAGCCGGATTCGTGACCTTCTTTGTGAGAGAAATGAGTGAAAGTCCATCAACCTCGGTTTGTGTGTCAATACTCTAAAAGGTGAGGTTCTCTTAGGGAGAGTTGAGGATGTGTGAGTTTGGGTTCCACAATGACCAAGGTATTTGAGAAAAGCTCTTTGATGAAATGTGTCAACCCTTGATGCTCTTGTGTCACACTTGATCCATAGTTTTCAAAAGCTTAAAATGTGTTAATGATGCATTCGTATTGAGGGCAATTGTTAGTCCCAATTGATGCTTGTTGAGGTTACTTTAGGATGGCTGGAAATTCTTGGATTGCCTTTTTAAGGGTGGGTCTTATTTTGTTTGCTTGAGGACAAGCAAAGGTTTAAGTTTGGGGGAGTTGATAAGTTAGGATTTTAACATGATTATACCCCCTACTTGCTATTGCTTTTGTTACAAATTGCCATAAAATAGTCCCAAAATGCTTACAAGTTGCGCTTGATTGCAGGTTTGAGCGACAAGAGACAAATGTCAAAGATCATCTCAAAACGGAGTGAAACCTGCCAAGTGTAAAAGACCAAGTGAAGTGAGGAACAGGAAGACCTAGCGCGGACCGCACTGATATACCACGCGGCCGCCCTAGGAGATTCAGAGGCTGGTTAATTTAAGTGCATGCCGCGCTCCACTTCTGCGCGGTCCGTGCCAGTAAGGTTCAGAGACTCACAAATGCAAGACAAAGTCCCACGCGGCCGCGCTACATATCAGTGCGGTCCGCGTGGATGAGATTCAGAGAACTGGAAATTTGGCCATCTAGCCACACGGCCGTGCTGACTTTCTACGTGGTCCGTGCCCGTCTTTCACCGCGGCCGCACTACAATTCTGCGCGGTCCGCGGTCCCAACTTCAGAGATAAGATTTTAAGAGTCCAAGAGCCAACACATCCGCGTGACCTTTTTGCGCGGTCCACGTTGACCCCGCAGGGGTATTTTTGTCCAGTTTTTTCATCCTGGTATAAATAGGATATTTTACTATTTTTTAGGTTAAGTTTTTTTCTAAACAGAGCTGCGCTCGTGAGACTCAATATTGTTGCCATTTTTGGCACTTTTTCTCTTCATTATTGTAGATTCTACTTAGTAATCAATTAATATGTTTAGTTCATCATCTACTTCTTCTGTTTCTTCTCTAATTATGTCTAGCTAAACCCATTAGCTAGGGTTGTGGCTCAACCCTAGTGTGGGTAGTTAATGGGTGTTGCATTCTAGGATGAGATTGAGATTGAGTGTTTGTTATTTGGGTTAATTCTGTGTTTTAATTTAGAATTTGTGGTTGCAAACATAGATTCAAGCTTTGTGGGTCTAACCCTTTTTGAGAAAAAGAGTCTATGACCCTAAAAGTTGACCCAACAAGGAATTAGGATGGACCCATGAGAATGGTAGTCCCAATTAACGGGTTAAACCTCGATAGAGTAATTACCCTACTTGAACCCTAGTTGCTTGGTCAAATTGGCCTATTCAATTGGTCTCGAGAGAGTCAATTGGGCAAAATCGTTCTATCTACCGAGAGGTGTGAGAATGAATACAATTGTGCAACGGTTATAGCATAAGCCCCAAATATATCAATCTCTTCTGAGTAACTTCTACCGGTTAGCTAGCCACCTAGGTAGTATCACGACCCTAGTGCTTTTCTCCATATTAAATACAACTTAGCAATATTCTCTTTAGCATAATTTAGCTTTAATCCTAGATTACAATAGTAGTATTAAGTATAAACAACCCCAAAAATGTTAGAAGTGCAAACACAATTCTAGGCTAAACAGGCAATAAAACTCCACTCCAAGCTCCCTGTGGAAATTCGATCCCGAACCACTATTCAGGTAAAAGCTATTGCTACCCGCTCTTCCTACCATTGTGTAAATTGAGAAGGCCGCGATCACCGACCTAAAAAGAGCACTACAGAGTCAGCCCCAGCAGCAGCGGCAGGTGGAGAGGAGGAGAGTGGCTCTGATACATCAGAGGAGGAGGAGGCTGAACAAATGAACATGGATGGCGAAACGCAGGCCCATGCGCCCAGCGCAACAGCTGCAGCACCGTCAGGAGCAGCGTCCTCTTTAGGAACTGCCAGAGTGTCCCGATTCACAGCATTGGAGCAGGAGGTAGCTAGTTTGCGAACCTCCATGACTGATTTGGGCACCCGTGTGGATGCGATAGCTGACCGACAAGTAAAGTCGGAGAAGACGTTCATGGGTTGGCTGCGAGCTCTGGGGCGTGCATGCAACGTAAGCCCAGACACCATCTCCGACCTGGAGTGAGACTTCAGCGAAGTTCCCCTACTTCACTGTTCTTTCAATTTTAAGCCATGAGGACATGTCTTTATCTTTAAGTGTGGGGCGGGGGTACTTCGTTGTATGTATGTATGTGTATCAATTGATTGTTAGGTTTTGTTTTGTTTTGTGTTGTTTGACTTTGATAGTGTTGGTGTTAAGTAGGAATCATTAGTTTAAAATAGATAGGTGGCTCGGTCCGATGATGGATCCCTTTCGACGGGGTTCTTGAGGGACTGAGTCGAGGAAAAAAATGGAAAATATGTAGACTCTTCCTGATTACGGATCTTGTAGACAATTTTCTTGAGGGAAGTTAGTCTAGAGAAAAAAACAAAAAGGTTTTTTTATTTTTTCTTAGGTAGTATAGTAATTCCCCCTTGGTTTTTCTTTAGGCCATGGTTCTTTTTCAAGGGTTTAACTTGAACCGGGTATAGGTAGTTTATTTTATTTTGCTTTTTTTAAGTTGTAGATTAGGTTAATGGGCTACGAGCTAGAGAACCCATAACGCTGACACGCCTGAACACAATAGACCCCTAGAGTGTAACGTTTAGTCTTATTTGTTGAATCTCACTAAAGTGCCTTAATCTGTATGTTTGTTACTGAATTGAATGCTCGTAACAGAGCGTCTTGATGAGCTGATCTGAATGAGTCGTATGCCATGTGTGGTGAGTTCTTATGTAGTCCATGTATTGTACTTGTATCTAGAACTTACCCGGTATGTGAGTTGAAGCGAAATTTTAGGTGATGCTCGGTTTGAAAAATGATTTTAGGCTTTCTTTGATCCTTTTGAGCTTAATTACTTATCACAAATAAAATTATCCCTAGTTAACCCTTTTGAGCCTATAGACTTTTGTTTGGCACCCGCATTACAAGCCTATACCTTTTTAGTTCTTAATTGATCTTGTTTTGATCCTTTTACCTCTTAAAGCACTTCAATGGTGAGATGAGTGCCAAAAGAAGTAAGAAGGAACTAAGTGAGGGGTGGCTTTTGAGTGGAACCAATAAAAGGACGAAAGGTGCACTTGTTTTGTAAACTAATACACCACTAGCAGAAATTGAGTGAAAAGAAGAATAAATTGAAGGAAAAAAGGGAGAGATGAATACATTGTGTCTTGTTCCAGCTAGTGGGTGTGAATTAATAGAGTTCTTAAATAAGAAGGGAGTATTTGTGGGGTGATATTTTTGTGAAAGTAAAGTGGGTTGAAGAGTTTGCGCTTAAATTGATTATGTGATGTGTTAAAGTGCTTAGGAGGGTTAGTCACTATTCCTCAATATATCCTACCTGTCCCTTAGCTCACATTACAACCATGAAAAAGTCCTAATTGATTTTAGATCGAGTGAGCCTACATTAGTAGAGATTTACATTAAGGGCAAGCTTATGGTACCAATTGCATGCATGTGACTTCTTTTGTGAGGGTGAGTGATTTCTTTGATATATGTGAGTACATGACTCGAATGTGTAGATTGATTTCATTTTTCGTTGATGTGATTGTGAGGGCATATGATTCGTGATGGAAAAGCAAGTCTTGACTTCTGTGTAGACTACTTTGAGGAAGTGTGAATATTGCGTGACACTTGAGAGTCGACTTTTGAGGCTGGGATTGTCACTGCTAGGCGTAATGTATATAAATTGTTCTTGGTGTAATGTGTTAGGGGAAATGGTTGAGTGAAGGAACCTCTAGACAGTATAGTTTGATTGCTTGAGGACTAGCAATGAATTAAGTGTGGTGTGTTGATAATAGGCTAAATTTAGGTAATTTAGCTATTGTTTATGCTTCCGCTTGATTATATTCCAATGTCATAATATGGTTAATTGACGAAAAATAGGCTCTAATTGTGAATTGTATACACTGCAGGATGAGGAGCTTATGTGATGCTCTCAAGAGGCTATTGGAACTATTTATGAGCAAGAGCGATCTCTCGGAGCTGAGTGCGCGCAAGGACAAGACAAAGAATGAAAGAAATGATGTCCCAGGTGCGCGAGCTCATGTTCAAAGTCGCGCGCGTTAAGGAGCTGGAGGCAGAATGATGCGTGAAGTTACGCGCGAAGGAAGTGCGAGCTCGCGCTAGGCCAGTCCGGAAAAGACTTATTCAGGAGCAAAATTGGAAATCTGGAGAGAAACCCACTTAACCTATATACAGTCAAGCTCGCTCAAGGTTAAATTATCAAGGTTTTCATAGGCTAGTAGAAGAAATAAAGAGGCAAGAGGCAATGAGGAGATTTGACCATCAAGTTCTTCT
This sequence comes from Nicotiana glauca, assembly GCA_026770625.1. Taxonomy (NCBI): domain Eukaryota; kingdom Viridiplantae; phylum Streptophyta; class Magnoliopsida; order Solanales; family Solanaceae; genus Nicotiana; species Nicotiana glauca. The sequence continues at coordinate 62,232 of MU690771.1, forward strand.
TTTCTTCTCTTTGTTTTTGCTATTTGTGATGAAATTGAACCTATTTGTGATGAACACTAGTATGAGTGGCTAAAACCCATTGTTCTAGAGTCATGGGTAAAACATGAATGCTGTTGTTTGAGGTCTAATTTGACAAATTTGGTTTACCTTGTTGGGTTGTTTATTTAATTCTACTTTTAATTATTTTGCTGAGTAGCTAACAGTAAAATACTATCTACGAATCTTTAGTTGAACTCGAAAGTGGGAACTTTAGGTTGCATATAGAATTAAATAGAGCAAGTTCTTGAACCCGGGCCTTGGGGAACGACTTCGCAATTGGGATAGACATATACCCAATTGCCTTGCTTGGTTGAAATATAGGAATTGTAAATGCATTCTTGTTAATCTTAATTTCATAGACATATAGGCATTGAGTTAACTTGAATAGGCGAGTAAGAACTCGACATATTCTTATGAGTAATATCAACCCTGTCAATCAATAACCCAGATAAATTGATTAGTCATTTTAAGCCAATAACACATCACGATTATTAACTAGCCCGTGACCTTGGAATATCCTCTCCTATTGTTTGTTACTCGAAATCATCATTTGTTTGGTTAATTGCTATAGTTAGATTATTTCTTGATAATTTAGGTAACAAAACAATTACATCTCTATTTTGTGAAAAACCTCTCGGATAGATAAAGTAATTGGATTTAAATCAGTCAACGGTTAATCACAAGTCTTCGAAAGAACGATACTCTACTCACTACTCTATTCCTTGACGATCACGTGCACTAGCGTGAGTGTTTTTGGTCGCAACAAAGATCTCAACTAATTCGGAGTTGCATCATATCATAAGGATCATTAAACCAAAAAAACACTTCATATTAGAATTCTTTTATTTTCATTACTAGTTCTCAAAATCGGTATATGATATACACAAATGATCTTATCTATCATACCAACTAAGTAAAAATTCAAAATAGGTATGTAGGTTGCCTATATTTCGCCCCTTAGGGCCTTTCAGGATGTTACATGAATGTGTAATGCCTTGTGCAACGGATGGTACACATAGACAAATTAAATCTTATCTATCCTACCAACTAAATAAAAGTCAAAATCGGTATGCAGGTTGTTTACTAGCCCGTTTGGCCAAGCTACAAAAATCAGCTTATTTTGAGAAGTCATTTTTTTCAAAAGTGTTTTTCTCAAAAGTATTTTTGGTGAGAAGCAGTTTGTGTTTGACTAATTAGTTTGAAAAGCACTTCTGAGCAGCAATTAGTATTTGACCAAGCTTTAAAAAATTGCTTCTAAGTGTATTTTTCTCAAAAGTGTATCTCAAAAAAGTACTTTTGGAGAGAAGCTATTTTTTTTTTCTTCTCCAAAACTGTTTCTGCTTCTCCCCAAAAGCTTTTTTTTTTCTTCCAAAAGTTTGGCCAAATACCTTATTTTTTGGTTAAAAAAAAAAATACTTTTAGCTAAAAAGAAACGTGGTCAAACATACTATACTTCTCACTCCTTTAAGGTGAGATTCTTCCCAAAATTATGCATGAATATGGAATACTTCGTGATAAATCCTATCTATCCTACCAACTAAGTAAAAGTCAAATCAGGCTGACTCATTATCTCTATAAATTCTAGAATGATGTCGTCTGGGGTAAGGGAATAGGGACAGGTGGTAGTATGAGAATGGCACATATCAGTCCATCCAAACTGGACATCTGTTACACATTCATGTCATTGTGAAATGTCTGGTGATAGGTTACTCCAACTTAAAAGCACTGAATTTTTGACAATACCAAATTAGAAAAACGTTATTATCCACAAAGAACGACAATCTTTTAAGGGCCCCAAAATATACCAACAAATCTAATCCACAACGAATACTTTGGGATAAGGTTTCGTGGCTTTTTGAAATATGTCCCAACTCGACAATGTAGATAATGCTTAATTACCCCTCCATTTAATTTTATAGTGTCTTACTTTAATTAACATACTAAATTAAATAATATAAAAGAATCTTCTAATCTTGCTGTCTCAAACTAGTAGTGTGCATAGCATATCAAATTCTTTAAATTTTACGATTGTTTTAAATATATTATACGGAATATCAGTTTTACAAAAAATAAAAATAAAATGTTTTTTTTTTTGGAATTAAGAACTTACAATATATAGTAAACGGTATTCTTTTCTGAAACAAACTAAATGAATTTATTTTTCTCTTTTTTCTTTCTCCTATTCATAAACTCACTTCTCTCAAGAACATATTTTCTAACCATTTAGGATATGATAATCCCAAAAGCTTTTCTTTATTCTCTTAACATAAAGAAGAAAAACAAAGCAGATTGAGTACTTGATTAGTTGGTAACATCTCACAATATATTGCTTTGTCTTATCAACTTATTTATATCCACAAAAGGAAGTGACACTTCTTTTTTTGGTATATCTTCCTTCTATCCTGATCATCTAGAGCTTAACTTTTTGTAGTGTTAGAATAGGAGTTCCAATGCACTCATAATTGTGCCAATAAAGCACTACAGTTTACTTTTATTAAAAAAAATTAAATCATCAATGTGGTAGATGGATAGGATTTTTTATTATGTAGTATCTTGTCCCTCGTGAATTAGGAATAGCTATTTTTTAATTTTATAATGAGTTATCTTTTTGTTGAGTTTGTAAAGAGCTAGTAAAAAAATTTGACTCGCAAACGTAAGAAATGTATCTAGACTAAAAGTTGGTGTATTTTTTCCTTGCGCTCGATATATATATATATATATATATATATATATATATATATATATAAGGCCTAATCCAAATTTACTTGAGATTAATTGTGCCTAATTCCAAAATTGTAAGTATTGCTTATTTTTTATAATTAATCAACTCTATTACTTCAGATTACTTGGTTTATGTCAGGTGAGCTCTTTCAAATCCTGCGGATGTACTTTATCGGTAAAAAAAATATTCTTAAGGATAATGTTTTTACCGTACCTCAAACTTTTTGTGTATCTCCATGATATTTTTAATGTTTTTCACCTTGATGGGAGGAGTTCGAGTTTTGGGCATGAAAATATTCTAATAGAAGAGGTTTCCCTCTCTAATGAATCTTACTGGGCATATATCCGAATTAGAGTATAAAATCAAACATTCAATAAGTAATCCAAAAAAAATTACTTAAAATCAATGTTTTAAAAGGCGGGGGTGTGAGGCGAGGCATAAGCTCTGAGACATGGGGCGTAAGTCCCACGGATCTTTAAAGTTATCTAATTTCAAGAATTTTAAGATAGTATAAAATAAAAAAATAATTATAAAAATTGCATTAAAATCACAAAATTATAATAAAAAATCTATTTAAAATATTTATAAATTATAATTCAATCATGGATAATACGAAAAGTATGACATATATCATAATATGGAGGTTAGCTGCAGCGTCGTTACAACTCAAACATCAAAAGTAATGTATTTGATACAAAATTTTATACGTATCTCTTAAGGAGTAATGAATCTTGAAAGAATTTCGATATTATAATTTGATATTTTTTATAAAATACTCATTTTGTTTAATATGCTTTCTATTTGAAAGATAATTTATATAAAAATATTATTCACAATTTAAATATGATTCTCTAGCATAATTTAATTTTAAATTTTAACAAGTTAATAAAGTGACACATAATTCACCATACAATATCATAATAACTAATTATTTGTAAATAGTTAATAGCTAATACTAAGCTGTTATATTAATAAGGATTGTATGATGTAAACATGGAAAAAATATTTAGGAAAATAATTATAAAATAATTATGGACTATTATATAATAAAGACATAACAAAAGTTAATAAATAATTATTTTTTAAATGAAAGATTTATTTAAAATTTACTATCATAGCAGTTTTAGTGGATAACGTGCAATAATTTTTATTTTAATTATGACATAAAATACCCTCAATTCAACGATTTACGATTAAGAAAAAAGTAATTTTGAATAGTCAATGATTTATTAAGAAAATTTATGCATTTACAAGGTTAGTCACACTCAATTGCATATAGTTCTATTAGGCGAGCCCAGTATGCCGGGGCGTTGGGCGTGTTCGGGGCGTAAGCCCCGATGGCTGAGGCGTAAAACTCACAGAACTAAACCCTATAAATAAACCCGGGGGCGTTTTATGAGTGTTTTGCCTTGGGGCGAGCTCCGAACGAGTTCCAATTTTGCCTTTTAAAACAGAGCTTAAACTTCCTCCTTTTACTTCATTTTTACCCTTGATGCATGTGTCTATATGGAGATGCCAGGTGGAGCATTACATTAAAAGGCCATCCACCATCCGCGGCAAATGGCCTTCGTAATTCCACTATCTCAACCTCTATTCATGGACACGCTTTCGTTTTTCTCCCTCATATTTTAAGTGGACGTTTGGACATAAGAATTGTAAAATATCAAAAAATAGTGAAAATAATATTTGAAAATTTTAGTTGTATTTAGATATAAAAATAATTTTGGGTTAATTTTAAAGTTTTATAAGTGATCGGAGTAAAATTTTTAAAAAAAAAGTTTTTTAGAGTTTTTAAAAATTTCAAAATTTTTTAAAATTTATCTTAAAGTGAAAATTAAAAATTTTACGGTCAAACAATGATTTCGAAAAATGTAAAAAAAATTCGAAAAAAGTAAAAAAATTCTTGTGTTCAAACCGGGTCTAGTAGTGCTAAAAACTTTGTATTTAGTATTAAGAAAATAGCAATTTAGATATACAAGGATCTAACACAAAAAGAAACACAATAGAAAAAAGGGGAAAAAAAAAGATAAAGATTTGAGTTTGGACTATCAACCAATCTACTTAAAACATGCAGCATTACAAATGAACTAGCATCTTAAAGTTCCTAATACGCGTATCACATTGTAGAAAAACACAAGTACTCTATATTGCATCAACTCTCATAAACATCAACTATTAAATTTTCACTGATAAAAAGAACAAATACATGTAAATTCATTATCGTTAAAAGAATAACGGCTACTCGTTTACTGCAAAGAGAAAAACAGTAAAAATGACAAGCTGATTAGTTAAATAGTTACTCAATTATTAAAAATAGTTTGGATTCTAGTTGTAAGATATCTAATGAAACCGTCGCTGGAATTGAGATCTTATTCAAAGAGAAAGATCTCAAATATCTGGAGTTTCTTTTTGTATATTATATGGATGATCCGATCCGCAAGGACCATGATTGGGAATTGTTTGATCGTCTTTCTCTGAGGAAGAGTCGAAATAGAATCAACTTGAATTCGGGACCGCTATTCGAAATCTTAGTGAAACACTGAATTTCTTATCTCATGTCTGCTTTTCGTGAAAAAATACCAATTGAAGTGGAGGGTTTCTTCAAACAACAAGGGGCTGGGTCAACTAACAGAACTTCATAATAGAAAAGTTAATTAATTAATGAAAATTGTGTGGCAATCACTTTTTATATTATATTTTATAACAGAAAAGTTACTCAACTGTTGGAAAATGGTTAACAAAGCCACTTTTTCTTATTTTGTAGTAAGAATATCGCTTTACTATTGCTATGTCTAACCAAATATATTCTTATCTGGAAAGTGTATTTATAGTAACAATTGTGACACACAAAGTTTGAAAGCTAAAAATAATAAACATAAAATCCAACCATTTAAACCAATATAGGACTATCCGACCCATGAACCCGATCCCTTTACCGTCATTTTTCAGTGAAATTTTTGAGTCAGAGAGAATTATCGCTCTCATTCAAAAGGTGGATGGGAGATTATTTTGCGGCATTTGCATCTATACCCGTTTTTTATGTCACGTTTTAATTTGTGTTCGTTTTGAAAAAAAATTACAAGTGTACCCGCTTTTTCGCATAACTTCAGCATACGAGGCTAAAGTAGCAAAGGCAATCACGCAAAACTTCAGCATTCTAATAGTCGGGCCTGAAATTCAGCTCTAGAGCTGAAGTTTTTGTTTTTGTAACTGGCGAACTTCTGCTCTAGAGCCGAAGTTTTTGTTTTTGTAACTGGCGAACTTCTAACTCTAGAGCCGAAGTTTTTATTTTTGTAACAGGCAAACTTCAGTTCTGAAGATAGCATCCGCAGCTCTGAAATTTTTGATTGCTGACTGAACACATCTGCAAACAGCTTGCCTCCTAGCAATATTCTTAGCGGCTATCTTTGAAAGAATTGAAATTTCAACACAACAAGCAGCTGGAGGCATCCCAGTTACCCACTCCCTCCTCTAAAGAACACCATGCAAGGTCTAACTTCACCTGCCACGTTGCTGTACTTGATTCTTATTTCACCATTTGAAGTAATTGGGAAGATCATGAGTATCAGAATTATTACCAACAGAAAAGTATATGTAGGCTTCAGGGTGAAGTATATGTAATAATTTTAAGGATTGCTATTTTGAGTTTTCTTTTTGTTTTTAAATGGATTATGGTTTTATACATATAAGTTTTGAGAGGACATGAAGACAAATAAAAGAAGTTGATTGATAACTATCAAATAGATAGGCCAAGACAAATGGAGAAGATGAGCATGAAATTTTTGTTGAGAAGAAGAAAACGAAAGAGGAGAAGGAGTAGGAGAAAAGGGATTGAAGTTATTTAAGAAGTGAGTACAAATTAAAAGTTTAAAAAAAAATATATATAAATTAACGGGAGTGATCAAATAGAACGCCCCATATAATATATACTATTATTTCCCTGCCCTTAAAGGTTAAAAGGCCAAAGTAAAATTCACTTCATAAATTAAACTGATAAGTGTCACTTTTGTATAATTTTGCATATTTATAATTAATGATAAAAAAAAGAAGAAGATGTATTTAACTCGATATTGTAGGCGTTTGTTTGGCAGAACTTCTTGCAAATTACTTCCTTTGTTCATTTTTAGTTATTTATTTTTGACTTTTCACTCCTTCTAAAAAAAAATAAATAAAATATGTATTTTATAATCTTAACTATGATAATAATAGAATTTGAAAAATAATTTAAAAAATGAGTAATTTATAATAAGAGTAAAATTAAAAAAATATTGTCTTTATCTTACTAAAATGAATAAGTAAAAATAAAATTATATTTTTAATATAATAGACAAATAAAAAGAAACCGAGAGAGTAACCGATGACAATTTTTTAACAAAATGATAGTTGGCGTGGAATGCACAACTAATATTATACACTCTCAAAAGGCTTAATTTCATCTATAAATTACCGTGGGAAGTTAAAAAAATTATTGGTTTAAAATTTAACGTCATCTAACATGAGTGTTATCTTGTTTTAACGCCCAACGACCAATGCGTATGCATCACACGTGACACTCACATGGGTCTTGGTCGTCGTCCCATTGCCTGCAACCCAGCATCCTGCTCTATCCCACACCCCACCCTCCACCCCACAAACACACCAATAGTTTATTGAGTTTCAAAAACCCCATAATCCTCCATTTCTCATTCACGACTCATCATTTTTCAACAAGCTATTTTCAATGGCAACTTCAGCTAGACCCACTACTCTTAATGACCTCCCCGATGTAATACTTTCCAACATAATCGCCGCCGTCTCCGACGTCCGCAGCCGCAACGTCGCCGCTCTCGTCTGCCGCAAATGGCTCGTCCTAGAACGTTCGACCCGCACTTCCCTCACGCTCCGAGGCAACACGAACGACCTTTTCATGCTCCCCACTTGCTTCCGATCCGTTACTTATCTCGACCTCTCGCTCCTCTCTCCTTGGGGCCATTCCCTCCTCTCTCCACGCGCCGCCGCAGATAACGACGATTCAACCCTCATCGCTCGCCTTCTGCGCCACGCATTTCCTTCGGTCAATTCTCTCACTGTATACGCGCGTGAACCGCACGCGCTCCAGCTCTTGCCCATCCAGTGGCCCCAGCTTAAGCATATCAAGCTTGTCCGATGGCACCAGCGTCCGCAATTAGCTAGTGGGGATGAGTTCAACTTACTATTTCAAGGGTGCTCGCAACTGGCCTCGCTCGACTTATCTACTTTTTATTGTTGGACTGAGGATTTACCACCAGCCCTTGAATCGAATCCTGTTGTTGCGAGTAACATGACTGTATTAAATCTCTTAAACGCTTCATTTTCGGAAGGTTTTAAGACGGATGAGATTAGAGTCATCACTAAATGCTGTCCTTACTTGAAAGAGCTTAAGGTTGTCTGTATGTTTGATCCAAGGTACATTGGTTTTGTTGGTGATGAGGCTTTGGTATGTGTAGCTAAAAATTGTCCCAAATTGTCTGTGCTTCATTTGGCGGATACGTCTGTTTTGTCTAATTGCAGGAGTGAGAGTGATCTAGATGAAGATGGGTTTAGTATCGATGATGGGAAGATTAGTGTTTCGACTTTGATTGAGGTATTTTCGGGTCTTCCTTTACTTGAAGAGCTTGTATTAGATGTTTCTAATAATGTTAGAGATAGTGGTCCTGCTTTAGAAGTGCTGAACAAGAAATGTCCCAAGTTGAAGTTGTTGAAGTTGGGGCAATTTCATGGCATTTCTATGCCAATCGAGTCGAAGCTGGATGGGGTGGCACTTTGTCAGGGGCTTCAATCTTTGTCGATTAGGAATGTGGGTGACTTGGATGATATGGGTTTGATTGCAATTGGTAGAGGGTGTACAAGATTGGCTAAGTTTGAGATTCAAAGCTGTAAGAAGATCACAATGAGAGGAATGAGAACGCTAGCTTCTTTGCTCCGGAAAAGTTTGGTTGATGTCAGTATATCTTGTTGCAAGAATCTTGGAGCGTCTTCTTCGTTGAAAGCATTGGAACCGATACAAGAACGTATCGAGAGGCTTCATATTGATTGTGTGTGGGATATTGTTGAAGAAATTGAAAATCTTGATGGTTGTGTTGAATACGGGTTTGATCTCAATAAGGCCAATGGCGGTGAGGCATCAAGCCATCCCGCTGGATTCGGGGACGCATCTGGATCAGTTGATGACGATCTCATGTTTAACAGGAATAAAAGATGCAAGTACTCCTATGATCTTAATAGTGTTTACGTGGAAGAGAAAGACCATGGCAATGGATGTGGTGAACGAACATGGGACCGGCTGCAGTATCTCTCACTTTGGATTGGTGTTGGTGAGCTTTTGATTCCTTTAGCAGCTGCAGGTCTTCAAGATTGTCCTAATTTGGAAGAGATTAAGATTAAGGTAGAAGGAGATTGTAGGCTATGGTCAAAACCTTCAGAGAGGGCATTTGGGTTGAGCACCCTTACACGGTTCCCTAAGCTTGTGAAGATGCATTTGGATTGTGGGGATATCATAGGTTATGCACACACTGCCCCATCTGGGCAGATGGATTTGAGCTTGTGGGAACGGTTTTATCTCTTTGGGATTGGACATTTGAATCTCAGGGAGCTTGATTATTGGCCACCACAAGATAGGGATGTTAACCAAAGGAGTCTATCACTGCCGGCAGCTGGGCTGCTACAAGAATGCCTTACACTCAGAAAGTTGTTCATCCATGGAACAGCGCATGAACATTTCATGATGTTCCTACTTAGAATCCCAAACCTAAGAGATGTACAGCTGAGAGAAGATTACTATCCGGCGCCAGAGAATGACATGAGTACAGAAATGAGAGCAGGCTCGTTGAGCCGCTTTGAGGCAGCCTTAAACAGACGCCAGATTTGTGATTGATGCAAGGAACAAATAATATTGTACAAATTTTCCTGATTGATGCAAGGAACAGATACTGTTATGCAACTTTCCGGCACCCAATAGTCATAGAGTACATTCCTGGCATAATAATCATGTTATATTAAATATCCAGATCCTGTGTATAGTTTTATGTACCAGTTAATTTACGCAACTTGAACAAAGAAGATGGTCAATTTTGGGAGTGAAATTTTCTTGCTGCAGTAATAGGTGTATGAACACTACTTTTGATTGTGCGGAAGTATGAAAGAATTAATATTATGTTTCTAAATCTGGAAAATCACACAACAGTTACAACTTGAGCCAGGCATTTTTAAAACCTCTACATGTGTTTCTGTAAAATGAAAGAGATTGCAGACCAACACCTGCAAGTTGGTTTCTTCATTCAGCTCTGTCCAGCAGTCTGCTTACAACAAAATATGGGTAAAACCAGGAGAAAAATAAATGAATAGTCTACACAGGCCTCTGGTATCAACATCTACAATTGACTGGAATTACCTGCAATTAGTCTACCAGATGTCCTTCAGGTATCTCTAATCTTGATCTCTCGTCGAAAACAGTATAAACTACCTAAATGAGAGGAAAGAACTTGCTTTGACATGACCATTTGAAATAAAATGTTAATTTTCCTAAAGCAATAAGAGAAAGCGATTAACCCATTAGCGAAATAGCAATGTCAAATTAGCATACCCAATCTGCTTGTACACACACCTTCCCATGGTCTATCTCTAGGCTGCAGAGTTCCAGCTTAAAAGGTCACATTTTTACGTGAAAGGTTCATTAGGAATCAGTTCTGCAGCCATCGATACTTCTTCAGAAGTGCCAACTGATGTAGAATCTGTCCTAAGTGCATCTGTCATTATTCTTGAAAGCCCAAAATTACATATTTTGACAGTGGAGTGCTTATTCACGAGGCATTGGGATCATGTCACCAACTTTATCCGATTTATGCTCATAATCCTCTTAGTTGCCAAGAAAAACGAGGGTCAGTCCTTTAAGTAAATAACATTGAGGTGTGGCTTTGCAGAGCTTCTAAATGGTTCTGAAATCAATAGCCACAGGCCCACAGATGAAGAACTACTTCTAGTTTGTTTGGTCGAAGTCTTAAATGATTCTTTCAAGATTTGAGTGATTGTTCTCATTTTCTTCTTCTTTTTTTGTTTTTACTTAAAGTTCTTTTGTTATTGTTTTCATGTCCTAGGTTACTTCACCCTCATCCAGTTACATTTGTGTTCAGCATTTTTAGATATCTAGGTTATAAGCTCGAATTAATATGAGAAGAATTTGGAGAAGATATAAACAGAAAATAATATGGATTGTCTCTGTAATTTTTTGCAGATATTCTTTTCTTGCTACAAAAGATAGTAAGAACAGGGGAAGGAGGCCATGAAGGTTTATAGTTGTAGAATCATTCTTATTAGGTAACACATCCTCAACTATTTTAGTATTTATTTTAAAGGAAATAACTGAACAGCAATTGAAAAGCCTTTTTATCTTTAGTCTTGTTTCTTCTTCCCATGTACAAGTCTACCAGAGAGGATTAATTGGCACGGGCCATGACTCTTTATGTAAATTTTTTTAGGGCAAGTTACACATTTGGTTGGTCGGTAAAAAATAATTACATCCTCTAGCCAATAACAACATACCCAGTATTATCCCCACCGTGGGGAAACAACAACATACCCCGCTAGCGAAATATACAAAAAATATGTATACTATGCATTAATATACGAAAGTACACATATTGCCGACTGTTATTTTTGGGGGCAGCTATACTATATAGGTTTCCTTTTTTTGTTTGTAAGTTCTTAGAATTGCAGAAGTCAAGCCGAGTGCCGCACCTAGAGACGGATCCAGGTTCTTAATTTGCTGGGTTCAACCTTTTAGTTTCTTCGTACTGACCTCATTGTACTTTTCAAATTATGAGTTCAGATCTAATTTTTGGTGAGGTTTTCCGGAGTTCTACATACTGGATTCGTATGAACTTGGTGCCGAAGCAGTGGATCCGCCCTGACCTCACCTGACATTAGTACGATATAATGTCGTGATAATATACACGTCGTTTGCGAGATAGACATTGGATTCATTCGCATTTACAAGTCCAAAGCAAGACTAACAATATCAACTAGAAAATTGTAAACTGAACAACCTACTCATTTCCAAATATTTCTGAAAGCAATTCAATATTCAGGGACTGGAAGATCCTCATCTGAAGGTGGTGCCAAAATCCACTCCCCATTTTCATCAAGAACCATACTCCTATTCTTCTCAACCCACCATGACCCTGGAATCAAGTACTCATCTTTCAAGAAAGACGATGACTTATTCACCAAAGCTACACTCCTCTTCACCTTCAGCTCAAAATCTTTATCTTCCCCATTCCAACCAGCCACAACATGTAACATAGCCTGCAAGTTGTGCCAGTCACCCGTATCTCTCGAGTCCTTTAAGCTTGGTGATTTCCTGCTATCAATGACTAGTTCTGTACCTGTATTTGCATACCCCAATAGAGCACTTGGATAAAGGGGAATGAGATCAATCTTGTTCTTAACATGTAAGATTTTCAAATTTGAGTATTCCTTGATCTTTTCATTAAAAGCCTTGTTCCCAACTTGAGGACTCCCAAAGACAATAGCGGATACTGGAATATCAATAACCCCATTTTCAACTACATCAAATGCTGCTAAAGTAGCTAGGCTAGCACCAAGACTGTGTCCTGTAAAAGTTATGCTAAGATTCTCATCTTTATACTGCTGCCTTAATTCTTCAATTTTTGCCTGCAGCTGTTCTCTTGCACTTAGTTTCGTGAAGGGCGAATTTGGGTTGCTGGAAACGTAAATCTTGAGCCAGCCATCCATTACTTTCGGCTCGTTCTCGTCATCATCACTGCTGCTTTTGCTGTTATCGCCGTTTACTCCACTTTTTTGCAAGGACTTGGGACGAAGCAAAGGTTTGCAGATATTGGAAGCGAAAATCTTGAACCAGCCATCCGCGACTTTGGGCTCGTTCTCATCATCATCATTGCTGCGTTTGCTGTTATCACCACTTACCCCATCATCAGCATTGCTGCTTTTGCTGTTATCACCATTTACTCCAATTTTTTGCAGAGACTTGGGACGAAGCAAAGAGTCAGCAGATTCAGGCCGGGCACCTAAGACATTGATCCATTCGTAATTCCTTGTTGTGCCACGAAAAACAACATAAATTTCCCTACGGCCTAGTTCTTGGCTGACTTCATCAGTTGTAACAGCTATATAACCAATCCAATTGGATTCTCTGTCCCAAGCTTCACGAGACAGAGAGTGGAGGAAAATGGCTCCAAGGGCGCTAATACGGGCAGTGGCATACAGGAAGCCGGAGATTTTGTAATTGGAAGCAGATTCTAACATGACTTTTTGGAAGAATGATTTCTTGCCATAACGGCTGGTGCCACAATACTTGGAATTTTGGTCATTGTTGAAAGCATCATAAGTGGCTTGGCAGAAGTCGCCGCAACGGAGAATTAGCTGTCGTAGATTGAGATTTAATGGTTCAAGAAGATCTTCCCAGTTGTTGCTTCCTAACAGTTCATGCCATGTTGGTTCTGTCTCCATTTTATAATGTAGATAGTTTCTTTTGATGGAGAAGTTTGGTGAAGTACTGAGATGAGGTGTGGTTGAGGCTATAATGCTATTAAGATTTAAGAAGAAAGCAACTGCATTTTCCTCCACTAGTTTTCTTGATAACAATAGGAGTAGATTTTTTGTTAGATAAGGGGAGTCCTCTGTTGAAAGAGTATTGGAGTCATCATTATTGCAGGATATATAGAGAAGACTTATTACAGCTGAAACACATGTACTAGTTGTATTTTTTATTTTCTACAATAATGGTGTTGTACGGATCAAGAATGTGTTTGTCCACGAAATTTTGTTAGTTTTTGAAAAAAATTCGAAAAAGAGTTTTTCAAAAATCAAAAAGTGGTTTTGATCACTTTTTCAAATTTTTTGGAATTTTTTTTCCCCACTCACTAAGGCTGTAATATTTTTTTGAAGTGAAATGCATGTCCAAATATAATTTCAAATTTCAAAGATCATTTTTCAACTTCACTCTAAATATATTTTTTTCCAAAAATTATAATTTTTATATCCCACTTTATAGGGTAGGGTCACCGTGCCTATGTGGGTCATAGAAAAAAAAATACATAAAGCTTATGTCTGCATCTATTGTTCTTGTTATAGATGCCTACTAAATTACTTGCTATTTTTGGGCCAAGCTTGTGTGCACGTTAACTATGGCAATGTTTGCAAATATCCATGCAGAGGAAACTATTTATCTGCCCCTGCCCATGGTGGTTTGCCCTCTACCCATTTTTTTAATATCTAATCAAAGCCAATCAAATGAAGTCAATAACCTACTAAACCAAGCCAAGCAAAGCCAATTTAAGCGAAGCTATTAAACCAAGCCAAGCAAAGTTAATTCAAGCCAAGCCAAGCAAAGCCAATTCAAGCCAAGCCAAATCAAGCTAAGCTAAGCCAAATGGGTAATGGGTGGGTAGATAGGGGTAATTAGTTTTATTTGGATAAATATATTGTAAATAAATTTTTAAATGGGTAGGAAAGGATAATTATTTTAAGCTCAATAGATAATTTGCATAAATTGCTCATTAACTATTGCAATGGGCATCTACTGTCTTAAAATCGAGTAACTTTGACATGCAAGGTTTTGACAAATGAAAAGAAATTACTTTATCTTTTTCAGATTTACAATTTACTTAACTGATCTTTATCATTAAAAAAAGAAAAGAAAAAAGAAAAGAAAAGGTACTAGTGGTGTACGGTGTTAAGGTTCTCTTAGTTTGATATGTGGCCTATAATACCACGAGATCTCCGATTATTACCATGAATAGCGAACAAAATTATGTATCATAAAAAGACTTCATAATGTGAAATTTATTATAGAACGATAAAAGAAGAAAAGTATTGCAGAGAAAAGAATAGAGAGAAGATTTTGGAATGATTTACAATAGAATAGAACCCTTTATTTATAGAGACAAAGTGATTTAGTCATCAAGTAATAAACCCTAAAATCTTTCTAAATATAGACATTCACCATAAATAAAATTCTATTTATAACACTCCCAATTGAATGTCTATTCAACAGATAATGTGCCTCGTTAAAACCTTAACTAAATAAAATCCAGTGGGAAAAAAATCCTAGAGAAGGAAAAAGAGTACACATATCTAACAATACACATTTTGATTGCCTCGTTAAAAACCTTGCAAGGAAAACCCAGTGGCACAAAACCTTGTAAGGGAAAAAGAGTGCAACGTGCACTAACTCCCCCCCTCCCCCCGCCCGATGAGAGCATCAATTCACATCCTTGAGCCTTCGCATCCCAATCTTGTGCACTAGCTTCTTGAAGGTTGATGTCGGCAAAGATTTGGTAAATAAATCCGCCATATTAACTCCAATGAATATGTTGCACCTTGAAAATCCTCGCTATTACATTATCATGCTTATATTTATAGCAAGATATCTTTGTGCACAAATTGCACTTAGGATGTGGTCATTCGTGACCAAAAACTTCTCCAAGAATTATATATGCTATCAACATTTTAAATCGTTCATGGATTGCCATATAAGTATAGTCAATAAGCCATATAAATAGACCTTAGATTTGTATCAAATTTTCATGTCATGCCAGACATATAAACATATAAGATACATAAGGTGATAACACACACCATTGTCTTTATACTTTTAAGTGTTTGAACTACAGGTCCAAAACTACTTGTCTTTCATGTGAAACCAATTTCTACTTGAATTGTTTCTCTAGACTTAAGATCCTCATATATATTTAGCGGTATAATCAATGTCGTCGACAAACATTTTATATCGGTTCCAACCTTCTTATTTTTTCATAAAGACATAACATAGAGATCTCTTTATTCATATATTCAGGTACCTGAATCTCTCATGAGATTTTATGAAGTGTTATGTCATGTGATCTTCCAGATTACTTGCCTCCTTTATTTTGATCATTTTGATCATTTGCTCATCTTCTTTATCAAGAAGTTTATTTGAAACCGATTTGTCTATACGCTTTAAGCGTACCATAGACTTTGTCCTTTTAGGACATATT
The DNA here is from genome assembly GCA_026770625.1 of Nicotiana glauca. Taxonomy (NCBI): domain Eukaryota; kingdom Viridiplantae; phylum Streptophyta; class Magnoliopsida; order Solanales; family Solanaceae; genus Nicotiana; species Nicotiana glauca. The sequence goes on from MU690771.1 coordinate 78,024, forward strand.
CTAATATGAACATTTGCAGTGAGAATATAGTTACTTTCTTTGGGTCAGAAAATGCGTCTAACATGCTTTACAATATATTGCAGATGAATTATCCTTTTATGAACTTCAAATTTATATTATCTTATTCGAGGATCGAGATGTATAAATAATAGTTTATTCCATGTAACTTTTTCTCAATTGTTGTATCGTGTCTCTCCCTCATGTTAGAAAAACTAGCATGCTTCCTCAATTTTGAAAATCAATCTTTGTGTGTTATGATGTTAATCAAAATATACACCGCACATCAATAATAATAAGATGGAATTATTTGGTTCCTGATCCCGAACCACTTGTGAGGTGAGAAAATAATATACTTTGGTATATAACGTATATCTAATTGATATATAAAACTTTATTCTCATAAGACATTGTTTAGCTATTAAGTGGAGGCGCTCAATAAATTATTTTTCTAAACCAACTGTGATGTAAACCAACTTATCAAGATGAACTATCTTGAATAAAAAAATCTAGAAATTATGCTCTAAATCAAATTATTGAGCAAGTTACCTCGCAAACACCATGTTGCGGGTTAATAATAATCGCACATGTAACTATCTCATAGATGCATCTTATGTGGTATACATGCCAGTGAATGAGCCCATATTCAGCATTCATGGGATTCAATCCCAATTTTAGTTGATCTATTAATTAATGAGAACAAGCAATATAGGAGAATTCGTAAAGAATTTTCTAGTTCTTTAATATTTACCAATATGAATTCACTATTATTTTTGCACATCATACTTAAATTGATATGGCTAAACCAATTATGCCAACTGAATAAAGTATCAATATTGATAAATTTCAGATTTACACCATGACGTGTGCAGTTATCAATAAACTCCAAGTGTATTATGATATGAGTTTTTATATCAATAAACATTCACTTTATTATAGTATTCTTTTGTTTGTGTAGTACAAAATGGAGAATAAAGCGGGTAACTTTTCACATACATATTACCCCGCTACAAGTTGTAGTAATAGAAGATATTAAATCTTTCCTTTATTTATAGTCTCAATATAATCAACCGCTTTTGCGTATACTTTAGAAACTGAATAAGTTTCTTTGAGACTTACTACAACACACAATACCTTATTGGTAATCAATTGTATTTTTTTAAAATAGTAATAATTGGCTCTTCCAGGGCTCTCAATTAATTTGGTACTACCACATATTCATCAACATCCATATGGTGAATATCTCTTTTAAACGGAAAGTTATACCATTATGGTTATGGTTAAAATTATATGCAAGATCTGTTTCTTACATCATTGTTGTCCTTTATTAATCACATTACTAAATTATTTTGGCGTACAATAGGTATATGACCATTGATCATTCATGCCATAATAATTACATTATTTTCTTATTTCATCTCAAACCTCTTTCTTGAGGTGAGTGTGGTCTATTAACTACCATTAGCACGTTCATATTCTTCCAAGAATGAAATGTATTCATAATTTAACATTCACATCATGAATGGACCATATACATCTATATGCGCTTTATAAAATCTCATGTCAAATCAATGACAAATATTACTTTCACAAAGTGAAGGATTATTTTGAGAATCCTTATTATTCCCGTTATCACAATGATGACGATTATAATTTCGTCTATTGCCACATCTACATCCATTGATACCTTTACGGTAATAATTTTTTGTCTTCTTTCAGACTTATCAGATATTGCAATCACATTCTCTTAAGGGAATGAGAGTGGAACAAATTCAATGGGACGAGTTTTCACTTCTCGTGCTCGCGATCATACATGACTTAGATCATGGCAAGACATAAAAAATTTACCACTTCGCATGGTTATAATTTCTTACTAAGTCCATCAGAGTTATGATCAAAATTTATTTTCTTTGCTTGTATTTAAATTAAATTATAGAATAAAAAATAAAAATGCGGTAAAAATCTTACCTTAAATCCAGAATTTAATCATGAAGGAAGTTCATGGAACAATTGACAATCATTATACTCAATCCCAAAGCTTCTACTCAATTAGTTAGAATCTCGTGTTGATAACGTGTTATAAAATGATAAAAGAAGAAGAAGAGTATTGCAGAGAAAAGTAGAGAGAGAGAATTCTTATTAATTTTGGGATGATTTACAATGGAATAGAACTCTCTATTTATAGGGAGAGAGTGACTTAGCCACCAAATAATAAATGCTAGAATCTCTCTAAATATAGACATTCACCATAAATAAAATTTTATTTATAACTCCCTTATTAGTTCAACAGCAATATAATAACAATAAAATACAAAATAAAGTTGGAAAGAAAGATGAACTTACTAGGAAAAAAACTGGCTGGCATGCTTGAGAAAAAGTTATTAGTTCTAATTTGATCCTCTCTCCTTATCCTTGTCAAAGTCGAATTTGTTATATTTCCAACGATGCATATAATTAACAAGAATTCTTTTCCAATCCTATTAGTACTAGTATGAATTATGTATCATAATTCAACTAAACAACGGCCTTAGTCCCAATTAAATACACTTAAAATTGGCATTGTTTGGCTCAAAAGTTAATAATGTACTTTGTAAGCTAAGAAACAATCAAAAAATATGAAAAGGGTAAATTGTAATCAAATATAATAACCCTGTAGATGAAATAGTGAAGTTATCGTTGTAGATCTAATATTGTAAGATGATAGCATTTGTTAGAGATAAGAGATAGAGAGAGAATAGGTTAAGATGAGAGAGTTGTATTATTCGAGAATAACACTGATGCCCTTTTACAATGGGAAGGTCTCCTTTATATAATAAGAGACCTTCCTTAAAATAATTACAAAAAGTACAAAACGTACCTGACGTCCTCCTAACGAGGGCGCCAGGTCTTAACCGGCGTCGCCTTCGTCCTTACGTCCAGGTCATACTCTTACTTTAATAGGCGTATGCTTCACTGAGGCGTACCCTTCGGAATAGAGGCGTATAGAGTCAAATTTGACCCCATATAGTTAGTCCCTCCACTTGTTGGAGACGTATCCAATAGACGTCTTCAATGGGCGGACATGCAAACCTCGCATTTGGAAAATTTGTACTTACTATGGGGGCGGTGACGAGAAGGAGGCGAGATATATGGCGTTGTCGAGCTGCTGACGCGTGGCTCTCTTTTCGAAATGACTTCATCTCCCGCATGCGTCATGATTATACTTGCACCCGAGGCAGTTCAGGAGATGACGTGATGTTTTGATTTCCTGCGCCCGTTTTGAATCGTGCCCCTTCGATTTTCGTGCATCCTAGCCCTATAAATAGAGGGGAGGTTCAATCTGTTTTATCTTTCGAACCTTTGAACTCCTTCTGCTTCCTTTTTCATCTTTCTTTCTAACAACCACTACTTTGTGTGAGATTTTGCTATTTCTTTTGAAACCACACTTCTTATCGTTGGAACCTTGCTTCCTTATAGAAAATACCATGACGAAACGTGGACAGAGTAGTAAAAAGGCCAAAGATAATGCCCCATCTAGGGTTTGGTCATCTTCCGGTGGTTGATGATAGGCTATAATTACGTATTTTAGTCGATTATTACACTCTAATTTACTGCACTTTAGTTGAGCTTTAATCGCTAGTGTTTTGCGCTAACGGTGTATTTTATTCCTTGTAGGTGTGATTCTGAGCTATATAAATGTTATGGAATGAATTTAAGTGATTTGAAGCTTTGAAATCTGAGTAAAAGCTCAAGGAATTAAGCCGGGATCGTGTTCGGGGGTCAAATTTGATAGTTAAGAACAAACGAAGACTCGATGAGGCATATTGCGTACTGTCTAGTAAATTGGATATAAATTGATTCTCAGAACTCTATTTTGGCTCCACTATATGGTTGGAAAGCTAACTTAAAGGGCTACAACTTTCATGTTTTATGTTTTTCCAAATTCCAAACGGAACAGGGTGAAAACCCGCGGTTCCACCGCGACCGCGGCAGAACCGCGGTAGAAGATGGTCGCGGACAACTGAAGAATCAGATGGCATGTTTGGCCGCAGTTCCATCGCGACAGCGGCAAAACCGCGGCAGGAGGCGGAAATTTCATGGACTTATGTGCAAAACATGGAAGCCCTAAACCCTATATTAAACAAAGGAGGCCAGCCAAGAACAAAAGGGGACATATTTTGGACACAAATTAGACGTAAGGAGGCAAGAGACACTACTTTAGGGTTAGACAACACCCTTGGAGGCAAGAACACATTGGGAGCAAGGCGGGAAATTCTTCTACGAGTTTTTCCTTCCTCTTCCTCTTCCTCTTTTTTATTGTTGGTTATGACTTTTAGGATTGTAGTTTTACATACTATTATGACGTTTATATTCTGGTTGATTGAAGAGCTCTCAATTAGCCGTGCCTATTTAGTATGCATAACTCGGGAGAGAGTGCATATTTAGGTAATTGTTGAACAACACCACTCCCAGAGTATATGAGGGATCAATAACCGAGGGTTTAAAGGTGGGATTAGGGATAACGAAGCCTTGGGTGCAATCTGAAGTGAGCTGTATTAAAATCCAGCTAGTGTAGCTCGGGAGAGTGCTTCTAGTAAATTCTCGTAATTACTCGGGAGAGATTTACGGTAATAAGAGTGCTCATGATCGGTAGAGAATACTTAAGCGAAATTATATAAGACATAGCGGGAAGGATTCCGACAATTGGGAAAATCGTAACTCTAGACCTCCTTAATCTTTTCTCTAACCCTCAGTATCGTTAGTTGTTAATTTACTATTTTAATTTGTTAGTTAATTAGTTAAACACAAGAATCTTAATATCTATAAGTTAGGAATTATTCAAGCTTGTCTTCTTGGTGATAGTGAACAGCTGTAGCTAAACCTTAGTTCTCTGTGGGATTCGACTCCGGACTTGTAAACCGGATTATATTTGCAACGATCGCATTGTCCTTTTATAAGGCATAGTTGGGCGCGATCAAATTTTTGGCGCCGTTGCCGGGGAACTAACGGCGTAGTTTTAGGTGTACATATTGCTAGGTTTCAAGTTTGAACTTTTATTTTATTATTATTTTTTATTTTAGTTTTATTTGTTTATTTGAGGAACATGACATCATGGAATTATGAGAATTTTGTTGTTGGTAATTCTTCTTTTGATCCTCCTTATGCATATTGTGAAGGAACCTACCCAGGGCAAATTTATCAAAATATTTCTGAGAGCGAGTTTTGTGCACCAACTAAATCTTATGTGTGGAATGTGTGTGATATATGTGGTGGCCATGATGGTCACTTTCACGGTTGTGATTATATTTCTTACCTTCCCCCAACCCCTTACTTTGATGGTTCTTCTTTTTCTGGTGAAGTTAATAGGAACAAAGAAACTAGGAAAGCTAACCTAAAGAAGCTCGAAGATACGTTAAAGTGAATTTTGGAACAACGGAGTAAATTACTACTGCGGATAGAAAGGCAGGAGGAAACTATTCACAACTTGAAAGTTCACATGAGTCAACTGGTTGAAGTTTTTAATGCTCAACAAGCCAATATTGTGAATAGTATCCAAGAAGAGCGTG
>MU690771.1:99842-116203 GCA_026770625.1 Nicotiana glauca
CAATCCATTCCATATGAAAATTAGAAAGGAAGGAAACTCAACTTGAATTACTTTAAAGTGTGGGGGTGTTTGGCAAAAGCGCAAGTTCCTAAACCCAAAAGGGTAAAAATAGGACCGAAAACCATTGGTTGTGTTTTAATAGGATATGCGACCAATAGTAAAGGATTTCTGGCTCATAAATCAGAAAATTCCGAAATTCATAATAATACGGTTATAGAATCAAATAATGTTGAATTCTTTAAAACTATATATCCGTATAAAAAGGAATGTGAGTCGATTGGTGAAGGATCTAAATGACCTCGGGAAGAAACAAAAGAAAGTGCATCTAATCAAGAGGATCCAAGATGTAGTAAACGTCAAAAAACGTCTACTTCATTTGCACCAGATTTTGTGACTTTCTTATTGGAAAATGAGCCTCGAATATTTAAAGAAGTTATGTCTTCTTCGGAATTATTGTTTTAGAAAGTGGCAGTCAATAGTGAAATAGAATCTATATTGAACAAACATACATGAGAATTGGTTGATCTTCCTCATGGAAATAAACCTTTGGGTTCTAAATAGATCTTTAAGAGGAAAATGAAAGATGATGGCATTATTGATAATTTAAGGCAAGACTTGTAGTCAAAGGGTATAGACAACGAGAAGGTCTTGACTAATTTGATACATACTCTTCATTTACAAGAATTGCGTCCATACGGATGTTAGTAGCGTTAGATACAGTGTATGGTCTTAAAATTCGTCAAATGGACGTTAAGACGACCTTCTTGAATGGAGATTTGGAGGAAGAAATCTATATGGAACAACCTAAAGGGTTTGTGGTTCCAGGTAAAACAAAGAAGGTCTGTAGACTTGTTAAGTCCATTTACAGACTAAAACAAGCACCCAAACAATGGCATGCGAAATTTGACGAAACAATATTGTCAAATAATTTTAAGATAAATGAATGTGATAAATGTGTGTACATTAAAAATGTTCCAAATCCAATAGTCATTATTTGCTTATATGTGGATGATATGATGATAATGAGTAATGACAATGCCAACATAAATGCTACTAAGCGTATGCTAACTAGCAAGTTTGATATGCTTGGGAGTTGCTGGTTTAATTCTAGAGATTAAGAGCCATAAGACTCCTCAAGATCTAGCATTGTCACAATCTCATTATATATAAGGCAGTACTTGAAAAATTCAAGCACTTAGGATTTAAAATTGTAATTACTCCAATTGACGTGAATCTTGCATTAGCAAAGAACAAAGGTCAAAGCATATCACAATTGGATTATGCTTTGGGATGCCTAATATATATCATGAATCATACATGACCAGATATAGCTTGTGCTATAAGTAAATTGAGTAGATACACGAGCAATCCAGGTCAATCTCATTAGATGGCAGTGAAACAAGTTTTGGAATATTTAGAACATACCAAGGGCTTTGCTTTGCACTACAGTAAATATCCTACAGTGATTTAGGGATACTATGATGCAAATTGGATTACTGGTTCAGCTGATTCTAAGTCCACAAGTGGATATGTATTCACTATTTGTGGAGGAGCAGTATCTTGGAAGTCATCTAAACAAACTTGTATTTCCCGCTCTACAATGGAGGCTGAGTTCATAGCCTTAGATAAAGCCGGTGAAGAAGCTGAATGACTCCAGAATTTCTTGGAAAACATTCCATTTTAGCCCAAACCGTTAGTACCAATATGCATACATTGCAATAGTCAAGCGACAATTGGAAGGGCTGGGAGTGTTATGTATAACGGTAAATCTCATAATATACGACGAAGACATAAAACTATTAGGCAATTATTCTCTAGAGGAACTATCACGATTGACTATGTAAAGTCAAGTGATAATGTATCGGATCCACTTACAAAAGGTCTAACTAGGGAGGTAGTTAAGAAATCATTAAGGGGAATGTGACTATGGGTGAGAACAAGTCATAATGGCGGTAACTCTACCTAGAAGACTGGAGATCTCAAGATCTAGGTTCAAGGAGATCAAACAAAGTCATTAGTGACGGTTCAACATTGTTAACTAAATTTTTGGTCCATTCTCGTGATGAGACAATGTTCAGTACCAAGGATAAAATATTAAGGCTTTTTAATGATTTCTAAATTTGATAGGGGGTATATCAAATAATGTATCTATGGGATGACACGTTTAGGAATCACCTATGTAAATGTGAAGTGTTAGCCGTTTCAAGGAGAATTTTGCAAGGCCAGTTCTCAGTGCACTTATGAAACCATGCAGTGTTCATGGCTGAAATGAACACAACAATGAGAACCAAAGAAGGTTAAGGGTTGGTTGTGTGCCTTATGGTTGTCTAGGTATACACCAAAGTTCGAAGGTTCAAAGATATCAAATCTACCGATTGTTAGAGTATATCCGACATAAGTTCACTACGGAAAGTTCAAAGGGAAACCTACTTATCCATATGCAATTAATCCTTGCTTGAAAATCACACAATTTTTCATGAATATTTTCGTGATATAGCCATTCCCCATTCATGTGGGAGATTATTGGGTTTAAGCATTAATATGGCTTAAAAGAGGGTGAATGGGAAATGGAGGGAAATGAAAATTTTAAGTAAAATTTTAAGTTCTTCCTCCTCCCATGAAGGAACATTGTCCCATATTGTAAGAGGAAGATGTATTTAATGGGTATATAAGCAATTGCTCTTTTTCTAACTCTTAAAGAGTTGAGAAGAAGCCATCATCGTCGCTCGCTCGACTCGGCTTCGGCTTCGTTTGGATTCGGATTCAGATTTGGATTTGGTCAAATGATCAATTGATCGATTAATTTTTGGACCAATTTTTTTGTTAATAGTAAATATTAACAGAAATATTATTAAATATCCTTTTTAATAACAAAACATTAATATTAAAATCCAACCACTTTTGATTTTTCATTTTTTATTTTTATAACAGAAAATTAACTACCCTCTTCAATTTTCCCTCTTTATTGTTGAGTAAATAGTCATTCATGTTATGGCCGTTTTGCAGAAACAACAATTCTAAAGAGTTGCATATCTTCAGATTTTAGCCCAACATTGACTATAAATACAAGTTCATTCTCTCATAATTTTCATACGATTTTCTGAGTTTCTCCTCCTTCTTCTGCATTGTTTTAACTTCAAAGAAAGTAACAGTAAGTGTGATTTGTTACCGAACTTTGTGTTCGGTAAAACACCGGGTTTGAAGTACCACTACACTAGTGTGTAATTCGTTCTATCTTGGGAGGAAATAATCCATAATATTTGGTACTAGGAGGGGATTAAATTACTTAAGAAAATACTGTAAATTCAGTGGACTCGGATTAATATTTGTTTCGTTTACATTTCTTTTTATGTTATTTTATATTTTTCAGAATTATTTTATAAATACAGTTTACTAACAGAAAGGAAAGTAGAGGAGAAGGAAGAGTTTATGAAGAAGGTTTTGGTTTTAGTTTCTTTGATTAGAATTTGATGCAATTATTATCGCAATTAATCTTTGTTAGCCAATTTTTCTTTAAAAAGTTTAATTAATTTTTTGTTATATATGTTTATGCAATAGTGTTGCTTTTAGTCCACTTAGGTTGGATGTTTTGTCCTTTTTACAATATATTTTTGTGTAAATACCAAATTCAATTGAAATTGTGGTGTTTTTAGTTTCGATAATCTGCATGTTTGATCTGGTGTTTTAATTGTATTTTGATTAGATGTCCTTTGTTAGCACACGATTATGTTTTGAATGTAAATACGTTTTGGCTAAACCTACCACGTCCCAGATAAAAAGAGAGAGACATTTTTCATTCAAAGGAAAAGAGATAACTATTTCTACTTTGGACAGCTGGAGGTTGAGGGTTAGCTCACTTGGTGAGCTTTCTATCTTCTTTAATTGAGGTGTTGGTGGCTCGTAAAGTTTTTAAGGAACTCTTGAATTTTTAAATACATAATTATTGAAATAATTTTCTTTCCAAAATAAATTTATGGGGCTTAAATATCACTGAAGATATTTTCGCTGCGCCAAATTTGTGTTGGTCTCCTAAAGCAAAAACTTATTCATACTCAGTTTCCCAAAATTAAAGTACTGTTGTTTCAAATAAAAATAAAAAATTCAAGTCAAGCCCAACCATTTGTTTTTTGGAAAATAAAAGTCATGTGTAATTGAATTTTTGAACAAAAATCCACAAACTTTCTAGGTGTTTGAACAGTTTTTTGTGGTTTGATAACGTAATTCAAAATATAATTGTGTTTTGATTATATGTTTTCTCGAGAAAAACTAAAATTACACTTCCATGATATTAGTTAGAACTAAAACAATAAATAACATGAATCATATCGACTAAATAAATAAAGATTATATATATAATTGAATTAATTATATAAGTCCAATATATATAGATTAAATAAATAAGTCTTAATTCATTGCGCTAGCCTGTTTAATTGAGTTAAAGTGATGAGTCCACTTTATTAAGCCCAAGATGTCATCTTCCTAGAGGTCCAGTTTGGTGCCACGTGTCAAATGACGTGGCATGCCAAGTCAAACAGAATAGCCAATAGGATCATGCCACTTGTCAAAATGACAAGGTATGCCAAATCAAATTAAAAGGCTAATGAAATCGCGTCACATGTTCAAGTGACATGTTCTGACCAATCTAATGCGGCCTTGTGACTCTTCAATATGATTGGTCAGAAAGAGTTTGTTCTCATCACAACTCTTCCATTCCACAACTATAAATAAGGGTCTTCATAACTTAGAAAAGGAACCGGAAGTTATAACAAGAAGACACAAGGGAGCTCGTGGATCAAAGGCCACAATTCTCTGTAAACTGCAATGGTTCAAGCATTCAAGAACTTCAAAACAAATTTCAAGTATTCAAGATCAAGAGCGAAGTCAAATTAAAAACAAGACGTTCAAGATCAAGGCTACTTGTTCGTGATACAATTCGTGGCAACAATCAAAGTGTTTGTGACAGATAAATCAATTTCAAATTCAAGATCAAGCTCAAATGCCCTTGAATTTATATTGGAAAAGTAGAATCAGAGGAATTGTAGAGATTGTAACACTCATATTACTTGAAATCAAATACTACGATTATTGCAATATTTTTTGGTCTTGATTTTATTTTCTCGACGCAATTTATTGTCTACAAATTATGCACGCCCAGTGGGACGATCTCTACCTCGCATCTCTTCTTTTCTAAGTTCAAGAATAAGATCTAACAATTCGACCATGGAAGAACAACTTGCAAATTTTACCAAGTATCTGGAGGATCGAGATACTCGCCTCGAAAAGTTAGCAAGTAAGATTGATAGCTTAGCAGAAGCAAAATCAATTCAAGCACATGTGGAGCTTTCCGAAGATAAAGTAGGGGAGAATCCGCTGCAAGGCAAACGATCGTGGTCAATGAGATCCAAGTTTCATCAGAAGGTCTAATTCATGTTGATCAATTGAGGGACTTCATCATAGGGACATATGAAGATAAAATTGATCCTCCGATTAAATCTTTCCTCGTATACGCAAAGTCATACACACAACGGATTGATAACATGAAGATGCCTACTGGATATTGTTGATACTCAATTTTTTCCTAAGTATTTTTATACCCAAAATACTTTCAAAATAACATATTGGTGTATATATAAGCACACCCAAGAGTTTTGATATTTTTAAATGATTTTTAAACTAATTTATTGCCTATTTTAATACAATAAAATCCAATAATTATTCTTAAAATTATCATTCTTGGTGAATAATTTATTGTATTCTCATATTTATACCAAAATATAATTAAATTAATTTTTGCATATTTTTTACAAGTTCATTTGGTATTTTAAAGCTAAATTGCATATTGTTGCAATTATAGCCTATCTTGTAATTTATGGTATTTTATGTTTATAAAATTAGTCCCAATATTTTTTAATTAATATTTATATAATATTCATTTATCCAGTACTCTTAATCTTCTTTTTAAAATCGTATTACTGTTTTATAAAAATTTTAAAGGAAAATTGGCTATTTACGACCTAGCCCCAATTACATTTCAATTATAGCCAAATTGGCACCCCCTATTCAACCCAATTCAGCCCCAAAATTGAGCCCAAATTACCCCAGCCCAATTTCGTCCTAACCCGACCCAGTACCCATTTAAACCTAACCCGTTCCTTTTCTTCTAATCTGAGCCGTTGATCATTTTGATCAACGACCCAGACCTCCCCTTTCCTTTTTTAATTCCAAACGACCTAAACCCTATCTCATTTTTTATCGATCGCCGCCTCTGAATCCCCTCCTCTCTCGACTCACCTCAAACCCTCGCCGCCGCCTCTCACTGAAACCCTAATCCATGGCTTCTCAGGCTCATCAGAGGCATATACTAGCCTCTCATGGATTCGACATGCTCGTTTCTAAGGTCCTATGACCAGGTCTTGAAGGATTTCGAACAAGCCTTGGCTCGATGACTGTTCTCCGGTCGTCTTCAACCTTTGTCCGGCCAATCATGGCTATTCGAGTTCGACCTTCGACTTTCCTGCTCAGATCGATGGTTCCCAAAGCCTTTCTTATCACCTGGGTTTCTTATGAAACCCTAATCTCTGAGGTTCCTTCGATTTATTTTTAGATCTACTCCGGATCTTTGTGTGTGCGAACCTTCCATATATTTTTCTAGAAGTTTCTTTAATTTTTGCTTTCAGAAACTCTTTATTCTTCAACTAGGGTTTCATGTCAAGTTATTTCAAATCTCTTCTCCGATTCTCAACATGTTTTACTGTGTTTTGTTTGTGTTGTTTCCTATCTGAGTTAACATGTTGAAAACCCTAATTTTTGGGATTTTGTTTAAGTTTCTTAGTCTGTTTGGTAATATTCGTTTGATTTACCTTATTTTTTTATCTGAGTTAGCATGTTGAAAACCTTAATTTTGGGATTTTGTTTGAGTTTCTGTTTGTTAATATTCGCTTGATTTACCCTTCTTCTATACCTGAGTTAGCATAGTGAAAGCCCAAATTTTTGGGGCTTATCCGAGATTCTGAATCTGTTTATTTGTTTATCTGCTTATCTCCTCTAAACTCGATTGATTTTCGAAAACCCTAGTTTCTTTGGGGACTATTCGATTTCTTTGAAATTGTTTGTACAACTCGTATGGTTTTCACTCAACTCTTTGCATGCTTCCGATCTTCTTCTCTATTTTTAAACACTGAAACCTGACTATCATGCTTCGAGTGTTTTCTTATGAGCTACTACTATATGCTGTTCTTTTGCCATAGCTTGGCTTCGTGTGTCTATTACTTGTGCATTCATTTATATACTGAGTTCCTTCTGTGATTGATTTATTTTTCAAACTCGTAATTGATTTCAAAACTTTTCCTTTCGTGAAATTCTAATTTTTACTCTCCTGTCAAGGGTTAATTGATTCGCTTTCCTTTGATTGGCCTCACTAAATCTTTCTAAAAATAACTTCAAATCCTGTACTTAGACTTAATTGCCTATTGTATGACTTTACTGTTTATTTTATGGCAACAATCATTCTGCTTACAAGATTGATTCACCTTTCCTTATTTGGATCCCGTTAGTATCCGTCTGAATAAGAATCCCCTGATTAAAGGGGAGCCTTATGCTAATTGATTCTGATTTGTGATCATGCCCATATTTGTGTTGGATTTGTACTTATTACCTTACTCTGCTCGTTTTCAAAAAGCTATAAATACTCTCCTCCCTTTCCTTTGAACAGAAGAACACAGACAAATAATCTGAGTTCAAAAATACTCTCTTACACTCAAAAATTCTCTCTCTCTTTCTACTACTTGTGCTGCTGTGGACTCTTGCTTGCTCTACTTTTCTACACTTTGTTTCTCTACTGGTATGTCCTAGTTAATTTACATGTCCCATCAACAACATGTTTCATTCCTGTCTACTTTTGATCATGTCTTCTTTGGTTAACATGTGTTTCTAGCATGCTGTAACATGTCCCTTTCCCTAGTAATTCAATGTTTAATTTATGTGTACATCCTGTCAGTTGTTGGTTATTTATTTGATACTTTATAAACCCCAAACCCTCATATCCCCTTTATATGCTTTAAGTTATGGTTCAGAAATATGGCAATGTCTCAAATCATTGTCCATGGATATGAACTGGGCCCTAAGCTTGTCAATTTCCCATCCCCATTCCCTCATTGCATGTGCTAAGTAACAGCCTTGGCCTGCCAGTATTTCTGATTATTGTTCAGGCCATGGCTTGACCTCCAGTAGGTCTTTACTCCCTAAATGTTTGACCAATAGGTTTGGTCAGGGGTGTGCCAGTCTATTTTGTGGCTGGGCATGACCACCAACCCGCCTGGGTAGCCCTTATCCCTTCTTTTGCACTTACACCTCATTCTTAGAACTTAAGTTCTGCCCCTCTTGTGTGAGCCTTGCCTTGGGACCCTGGAGCTCCCTATGAACTTGGACACATAAGGTCTGGCTCTTCCACATTGCACAACTCAATTTCTATTCAACATCTTGGGTGTATGCACTGCCTGGGGTTCCTGAAATCCCTTGGATCTCTGATACACCCTAGATAAGAGAAGGCTTGGAAATCTGGATCTCGGAAGTGGCTCAATCTCATATTATTAGGCCTCAAGTCTGGATTAGGTTGCTTGGATGTAGCTGAGGGTTGCTGATGTATTTTTAATTCTAGTTTATTTCTTTTGGGCTGTAATAACTTGTATAAACTCGGGGAACTTAGTAAAAAGGGGGGATGGGATTTAATTTTTATGCATCAAGGGTAGAAATCCTGCCTATAGGAGTTTGTTATGATTTCTGCAATTTCACACCTAGAAATCCTGCCTATGGGAGTTTGTTATGATTTCTGTAATTTCACACCTAGAAATCATGCCTATAGGTTAACTTTCAATTTCTGCAAATACATCTAGAAATCATACTTATAGGGTAACTCTTAATTCCTGCAAATACACCTAGAAATCATACTTATAAGGTAACTCTTAATTCCTGCAAATACACCTAGAAATCATGCTTATAGGGTGACTCTTAATTCCTGCAAATACACCTAGAAATCATGCTTATAGGGTGACTCTTAATTCCTGCAAATACATCTAGAAATCATGCCTATAGGATTCATTCATAATTCCTGCATCTTCGCGCATAGATATCCTGCCTACAGGTCAACTTCTAAATTCGTATAAAACATGGTCTACAAACTATTGCATTCTGCATTTATAAACACCACTAGGCAAACAGTTCATGGGTTCAATAATAAAAGCTGCATATAGATACCATATTCATAGGACTTTTGTTAATGTCTAAAAAAAGGGTTATCCAAATCAGAAAGCGATAGAAAGCATGCCTATATGAAATTTTGAATCTGAATAGAGGTAATATTAACTGTTAAACTCGTAATGTCCCTGTTAAAATTGGTAACTCCTTTTAGTCTGCATCTTCTTTTCTAAAATCAGTATATAACACGTCTAGCTTTAACCAACACTTAGATGCTCAATTAGATCGGTTTTAGTCAACTGCATTCGAGTAAGCCTAATGTAGACTTTTCGCCTGAAAATATGCGTTGAACCAGTCCGCTCATCGCTTTATTTAATTAAGACCAAAATCAGTACGTGTGAGACATGCTAAACTCTGTGATTTTTTATGGTTTATGGAGGCATATTTGAGCCTTGTTTGCTTGTCTATTTCCCTCTATTTGCAATTACTTGTTTTGGTTGACGCCTTAGCATTTTATCCTTTGAACTTCCAAAAGCCCCAAATCCCTTTCCCTTTAGGATTAGTAGTCCATTTTATCTCTGGGACTGATAAGATTGGGATGGGTAATAGCATGCAATAAGTAATGATACCATTCCGTGCTTTAATACCTTAACTGGGTGGGGAGGGTAGACATGGAGATGATGATCACACGATAACACTATGCGTACAATTGGGTACTAGTGTTGTGTGAATGATCTATGTAATGTATAAACCTAGGACCCCCTCCCCCCTTTATTAGTTGTTATTTTCAAGTTTTCAAAAGCTGTCTAATCTTTTTTAAACTTCCGCTTCTTTTCATTTCTTTTAAGTTATTTGCCTCAATTATTTGACCCCTTCCCTTTATTTGTGTATCTCTTCCTTAATCACAAATTGCTTCCTTCCCAAACTTCAGCTCTTTTAAATCCTTTTGTGCTTTTTATTTGTAACTGTTATGTGAAAGATTCTTGTATTTGCAATGCTTGCTTGTCTACTTGTTTGGTTTCATTTAAAGTCACAATTGTAGCATGACCGGGAACCACACTAGTGGATCTTGGGGGGTGCCTAACTCCTTCCCCTCGAGATAATTTCTAGCCCTTACCCAAACTCTGGTTTTCATCTCAAATTCTTTTTTTTAAGTGTCCTAATGCACTATAATCATTAGGCGGCGACTCTCCAAAAATCCAAAACCCAATTTCCAAATGGGAATAGAGTTGTTCTCCCAAATGTCATAAACCCGATTTCGCGAGAAAAAGGGGGCGTCGACAGATATCAGCCTCCAAAGTTCAACAATTTGATGGAAAAGTAAATCCCAAGCAATATGTGGTGCATTTCATTGATACGTACAATAACATTAGGACTTATGGTGATCATTTTGTCAATAGTTTGTTCGTTCTCTCAAAGG
Source organism: Nicotiana glauca (assembly GCA_026770625.1). Lineage (NCBI taxonomy): Eukaryota > Viridiplantae > Streptophyta > Magnoliopsida > Solanales > Solanaceae > Nicotiana > Nicotiana glauca. The sequence continues at coordinate 110,455 of MU690771.1, forward strand.
TAATGCATTCGATTGGTACACAGATATCGAACCTGGTTCTATCGATAGTTGGGAGCAGTTGGAGCAAGAGTTTCTCAATCATTTCTATAGCACAAGACGCATCGTAAGCATGATCGAACTTACAAACACTCATCAAGGTAAGGATGAGCCAGTTATTGACTTCATCAGCCGTTGGAGGAGCTTAAGCCTTAACTGCAAAGGTCACCTTAGCAAAACTTCTGGCATCGAAATGTGCATTCAAGGCATGCACTGGAGTCTTTGCTATATCTTACAAGTCATAAAGCCCAAAACATTTGAAGAACTAGCAACTCGTGCACATGATATGGAATTGAGTATGGCTACAAGTGGAGATAAAATGTTTCCTGGCTTTGAGCCTCATGATGAAATAGAAGCAGAGGATGCTGAGAAGGGGGGGAAGTATTCATCTGAAGATGATGTTGAAGCTGAAGAGCCCATGCATGTTTCAACGCTCCTTAGTGCACGAGCCTAAACTGCAAGTTATAACGCTCATTAACGCACGAGCTTAAACTGCAAGTTATAATGCTCTTCAAAGCAAGAGCCTAAACTGCAAGTTATAATGCTTCTTGGGCCATGAGTCTGTATTTTATGTCACCAAACTCCCCAATTTTTAACTAAATCTTTAAGACATAAAGCTTTTCAAATTAGAGCAAAGTCTTCAAGTTACAAAGCTCTTCAAATTCGAGCAAAGAATTAAGTCGAAATCTCTTCAAAGTCGAGCAAAGACATCAAGTCGCAAAGATTTTAAAATTAGAGCCAAACTTTAAAACCTAAAGCTCTTAAAATTCGAGCAAATTCTTCAAGTTGCAAATCTCTTCAAATTCGAGCAAAGACTAAAGTCGAAAGCTCTTCAAAATAGAGCAAAGGCTTCAAGTCGCAAAACTTTTCAAATTAAAGCCAAACTTTAAGACATAAGGCTTTTAAAATTTAAGCAAAGTTTTCAAGTTGTAAAGCTCTTCAAATTCGAGCAAACTGTTCAATCTGCAAGCTCTTCAACTGTGAGCTAAATCTTCAAGTAATGAAGCTCCTAAAATTCGAGCGGAACTTCAAATTGTAAGCTAAATCTTTAAGTTTCAACTCTCCTGGACATACGAGCCTAAACTGCACGTCATCAAGCTCTTCAAATTTGAGCAAAATCTTCAAGTCGCAAAGCTTCCTAAAATACGAGCTTAAACTGCAAGTTAGCACGCTCCTTAATGCAAGATCATAAAACTGCATGTTACTTCTAGCCATCAAGAGTATAAACTGTGTATGGCCCAAAAACAAAAGTCCGCTAGGTCAAAAAACCTCGAAAGAGACGACCTAGGCAAAAGTTAGCACAAAAAAAATAAAAAAATCCACCCATTCTGAATTGCGGCATGACTTGATTCTATTCATCGAGGTACGCAGGTAGCTTAGAGTTTTATTTTGAGTTCAGTTGCATAAGTTCAAAAGATACATATTACCCCAATCGTTATGCGAGGGAAGAATGATGGAATATAATCCACTTGATTGGAACTTAAAAATCAGGCTTACACGAACTTTGTGCCTTACTGAAGATTGGTGGTCCAATGGGGTCAAGCCTCCAGAGCAAATTAGCATCTCCGATTGATGGATGTAGACTTTTAGTAGAAGGCCAAATCCTCAATTTGAAATCCTCAAGTTCGTCAGTCTTCAAGTTGAATTATATAAGCCCTCCAAATCTTTAAGTATGTCTCTCTTCAAGTTAAATTTTGCAAAGTCCACCATCCTTCAAGTTGAAGTCTGCAAGTCCGCCAGTCTTCAAGTCGAAGTATTTTCCCTCCAAGTCTTCAAGTCTGTCGGTGGTCAATTTGGAGTCATCAAGTTCGCCAGTCTTCAAGTTGAATTATATAAGCCCTCCAAATCTTCAAGTATGTCGCTCTTCAAGTTGAGTTCTACAAGTCCACCGCCCTTCAAGTTGAAGTCTGAAAGTACGCCAATATTTAGGTTGAAGTATTTAGTCCCTCCAAGTCTTCATGTCCGTTGGTCTTCAGTTTGAAGTCCTCAAATTCGGCAATCTTCATGTTGAATTATTTAAAACCTACAAATCTTAAATCTGAAATATTCAAGCCTAATAATTTTTCAAGTTGAAGTAAAGGTCCACGGCTCTTCAAGTTGAAGCATCAAAGTCCACCAAATTTTCAAGCCCGTCAAATCTTCAAATGTGTTAGTCTTCAAACTGAAATCTTCAAAGTCCGCCAAGCCTTCAAGTTGAAGTTTTCTATTTTTCCAATCTTAAAGTGGAAATGTTAGTATCTTTTCACCTTAACTTGGTCTCTTCACGATTTTTTCCTTTAAAAAAACTATAATTCTTCAATCCTAAGGTGGACGTTGAAGTCATTTTGCACCTTAAGTTGTCCTCTTCATGGATTTGATCCTACTATATGCTGTCATGGATTTGATACTTCTATATGTTGTGATGGATTTGATACTTCTATATGTTGATATGGATTTATCCGTCTATATGGTGATGGAGATTTGTCCGTCTATATGGTGATGAAAATTTGTCCGTCTATATAGTGATGGAGATTTGTCCGTCTATATGGTGATGTGGATTTGTCCGTCTATATGTTGGTGTAAATTTGTCCACCTATATGTTGGCAGGGATTTATCTGTCTATATAGCAATGTCGATTTGTCCGTCTATATGTTGCGAGAGATCTATCTTCTTATATGCTGTTGTGGACTTGATCATCTATATGCTGTCATGGATTTGTCCTTCCATATGATATTGATGATTTGTCCTTCTATTTTTTGCCACAAAATTTTCCTTCTATGTGCGTCTAACCTTGTTGACGAAGATATCTGATCTCTTCCAACTCTGCACTACTAATAAGTAGCAAGAGAGAGTTGCAATAGCTTTTACCCAATTTTGGGTCGGGATCGATATCCACAGAGAGCTAGAATTGGAATCGAGTATCTATCTAGTTTAGGATTGTGTATGTGGTCTTAATTGGTATTCTATTCATTTTTGGAATTTTCTTTATAATTCTACTTTTAACAAACTAAAAATTGTGAATTAAACTAAGAGTTAAATATTTCAAGTTGTATCTAATGGTTTAAAAGGCACTAGGGTAGTGACTTCCGCCTAGGTAGTTAATTGACGGGTACTTGAGTCTAAGGCATCTTTGACATATTTGGGGAATATGATATAACCGTTGCACTAATTTACCCACTCTACACCTCTCGGTGGTTCAAACGATTTTGCCCAAGTGACTTTCTCAAGACCAATTGGGTATGCTAATTTGCATAAGCAACAAAGGTTCAAGTCGGGTATTACTCTCTAGAGGTTTAACCCTTTAATTGGGGTTATCAATTTCTTGAGTACGCCCCAATTCCTTGTTGGGTCAATTTCAGAGACATAGGTTCTCTTTCTCAAGAAGAACCCTAGTCAACTAAACACAAACTAGTGTTTGCAACCACTAATTTAGAAATTAACCATGAAATTGACCAAAATAACAACCACCCATAATCAATTTAGGCCTCGAATACAAGACCCATCAATTACCCACAATAGGGTTGAGCCACAACCCTAGCTAATGAGTTTAACTACTCATACTCAAAGAAGAAAAGCAAGAAATAGAAGAAGATAAACTCACATTAATTACTTGCTAAGCTAAATACAAAGATTCAATGATAAAAAGTAAGTAAAAATGCCCAAAATGGCTTAAAAAAGTTGACCCATGAGCGCAGCTTACGTATTACAATATCTGATACCGTAAAAATGAAAAAGAAACCTATTTATAATAAGCTGAAAAATCTGGACAAAAATGCCCCTGCGGGGTTAGTACGGACCGCACAAAATGGACCGCGGTCCGCATTGGGCTTTGGCCTTCAAAATTGATCTCTCTGAACTTGGGCTCCGCCGACCGCACAGAATGGACCGCGACCGGGCATGCTTCTAGTGCGGTCCGCACAAAGTTGACCGCGGACCGCGATGGCTCAAAACTCTGAAAAGTGATCTCTCTGAATCTTCACATTGCGGACCATAGAGAAACTGCGACCGCGGTGCCTTTAGTGCGGACCGCACAAAATGGTGTGCGGCCGCACTGCCTAGAAGCTTGGAAATCAGCTCTCTGAATCTCCCAGTACGGACCGTGCAAAGTGGTGTGCGGCCGCACTGGGCCTGTTCTGCATGAGTGTGAGCACGTGATTTTTGCCCTAAGCAAATTATTCCTAAAAATACAAACAAAATAATTTTTAATTTTTGTTGATATTGATGCCATTCTTGTGTTAAATAGTTGCATAATAATTCATAAAAAATATACAAAAAATATACATATGCATTTGAGTTTTAATTTTACAATTTTAGTATTAATTTATTTTTTAAAATAAATTAAAGAAAAATCAAAAATAACATTTTTGTGTTTTAATTGAAAAATTACCATAAAATAGATATTAATTAGTTTAACAATTTAATAAAAAGAAAAAGAAAATACAAAAAATACAAAAGAAAAGAAAATACAAAAATACAAAGGAAAAGTATAATACAAAAATACAATACAATAAAATTTGGGCTAATACAAATTATACCAAATTAATAGCCCAATTAGATAGCACCCGCCCAGGCCCAAAGGAATTATACCCGGTCTGCCCAGTTCCATATCAAACGACCACGTTTTGGTCAAGTAAATCCAGGCCGTTGAAATAATCAATCTAACGGCTGGGTTTAACCTCTATAATAAATAAAACGACGTCGCTTCTTGGGATTCAATCATGGCCGTTGATCTCCGATGATCTAACGGACGAGGTTAGTCTTTCATTTAACTAGACGGTGTCGTTTAAGGTTGCGAGTGATCTGAGCCGTTGGTTTGTTTAATCCAACGGCCTGAGTTCGTTATAGGTCTTTTAATACATCAAACGTTACACCCTTTAATTCATTTCCTCTCCTTCTTCCCCCCGTTCAAACCCTAGCCGCCCTAATTCTCTCCAGAGCCCCGCCGGAACCCTACCGGCGGGAGACGCCTTTTACGCCAACCACCACGCCCTTAACACCACCTGACCGCCTCAACCTCCTCTTTACACCCCTCCATTCCGTTTTTTTCGAATAAGTCCAGAGTCCTTCGAATATTCAATTTAGTGTCGCCGGAACCCTAGTTCCGGCGAACACTACTTCACTGAAATCACTCCAAAATCACCCTATGATATCCTCTTGACATCCTTAACCCCATTCTGAAGCCCTTAAGTCTCAAATATCACTAGAAAACCCAAAAACGTTAAATAGAAGTCTGCCGGCGACCAAAACTTCAAGAAAGGGCCGTAAAAGGCCTCCTGGATGCCGGAGTTAGTCCTTAAAAGGAAAAGAAGAAAAGAAAAACAAGACTAAAATGGTTTAAAGGTAATAAATCTTAGGATATAGGGGTAGTATGGGCAATATAAAAGGGCAACTCAGTGAATACCAATTAGAAGTGGGGGGTAGAAGGGTAAACACAGTGGAATAGAACATTCTAGATAGGGGAAAGGGGGTAATTCTGCATTAATAAGGGGGAAAAATTGACTGAATAATAAAGAATAAGGACAAAATTAAAATAAAAGGGGGACTATTTGATAAATTCTGAAGTTTTAAATTTTCCTCTCTTTTTACTCTATAAATAGACCTCCATTGGCCTCTTTTAACAAGTTTTTGGCAAATCTAAAATCCACTTAAATATTTTTCTGCTATTTGCGATCTCAATTCTCACATTTCATCATTTTAAAACTCCAAAAACATCAAAAATAGCTAAAAGCCCTAC